>JAQZBX010005007.1:0-57884 GCA_029593785.1 Cabassous unicinctus | reverse complement strand
AAAGACACCACAAGAAAAGGAAACTACAGACCAATATCTTTAATGAATCTGGATGATAAATCCTCAAAAAAGACTTGCTAATCATATCCAACAACACATAAAATGTATTATGCACCATGATCCAGTGGGTTTCATCCCTGGTATGCAAGGATGGTTCTACATAAGAAAATCAATCAATGTAATAGACCACATTAAAAATCAACAGAAAAATAAATCACATGATGATCTCTATTGATACAGAAAGAGCATTTGACAAAACACAGCCTCTTTCATAAAAAGCATTTCAAAAGACAGGAGCAGAAGGAAACTTCTATCCTCAACATGATAAAGGGTATATATGAAAAACCCACAGCAAACATCATATTCAATGGTGAAATGCTAAAGGATTTCCTCCTATGATCTGGAACAAGACAAGGATGCCCTCTGTCACCACTCTATCTAACATTGTGTTTGAAGTACTTGTTCAAGCACTTAGGCAAGAAAAAGAAATAGAAGTTATCCATATTGGAAAGGAAGAAATAAAAATCTCACTATTTGCAGATGACATAGTACTATATGTAGAAAGCCCTGAAAAATCTATGAGAAAACTTCTAGAGCTGATAAACAAGTTCAGTAAAGTGGCAGGATATTAGATCAAAATGTAAAAATCAGTAGTATTTCTGTACACCAATAATGAGCAATTTGAGGAGGAACTTAATAAAAAATTCCATTTACAAGAACAACCAAAATCACCAAATATCTAGGAACAAACTTAATTAAAAATGTAAAGGACTTGTACACAGAAAATTAATCAACATTGCTAAAGGAAATCAAAGAAGACCTAAATAAATGGAAGAATATTCCATGTTCATGGATCGGAAGACAAAACATCATTCTAATGTCTGCCCTACCCAAGTTGGTTTACAGATTTAATGGAATCCCAATAAAAATTACAACAGCATTTTTCACTGAATTGGAAAAGGTAATTATGAAATTTATTTGGAGGGGCAAGAGTCCCTGAATAGCCAAAACATAATGAAAAAAAAAATTGGAGGATTAATGCTACCTGACTTTAAAGCATACTACAAAGCTACCGTGGTCAAAAATGCATAATATCAGCACAAGGATAGACATATTAACCAATGGAACCTAATTGAGAGCCCTGATATAGATTCTAGCATATATGATTAACTGATATTCAATAAGGCCACCAAGCCCACTCAACTGGGCCAGAATGACCTCTACAACAAATGGTGCTTGGAGAACTGGATATCCATATTCAAAATAATGAGAGAGGATCACCATCTCATGCCATATGCAAAAATTAACTCAAGATGGATCAAAGCTCTAAATTTAAGAGCCAAGACCATAAAGGTCCAAGAAGACAACATAGGGAAACATCAATAATATCTTGTAGTAGGAAATGATTTCATAAATTTTACACCCAAAGCACGAGCAATGAAAGAAAAGATAGAAAAAAATAATAATAAAAAAATAAATAAATAAATAAAAAGAAAAGATAGATAAATGGAACCTCCTCAAAATTAAAAACTTTTGTGATTCAAAGGAATTTGTCAAGAAAGTGAAAAGGCACCTACTCAATGCAAGAAAATATTTGGTAACTAATTTATAAGGGCCCAATATCCAGCATATATAAAGAAATTCTACATCTCAAAAATAAAAGACAAACAACCCATTTAAAAATGGACAAGAAAACTGAATAGACACTTTTCTAAAGAAGAAATGCAAATGGCTAAAAAGAACATGAAAAGATGTTCAATATCACTAGTTATTAGGGAAATCCATATCAAAATTACAATGAGATATCATCTTACATCTATTAGACTGATGGCTATTAAAAACAAACAGAGAACTAAAGGTATTAGAGAGGATGTGGAGGCGAGGGAACACTCATCCACTGCTGGTAGGAATGTAGAATGGCGCATCCTTTGTGGAAGACAGTTTGATGGTTTCTCAGGAAGCTAAGTATAGAACTGTGATATGATTCAGCAATCCCACTGCTCTCATAAACCCAGAAGAATTGAAAGCAGGGACAGAAACAGATATATGTCCACCAGTGTTCATATCAGCATAATTCACTATTACCCAAAGTTGGAAAGAACCCAAGTGTCCATCAACAAATGAGTGGAGAAGAAAAATGTGATATATACATACAATGAAATATTACTCAGCTATAAGAATAAATGCAGTTTTAACACATGGGACTACATGGATGAATCTTGGAGACCTTATTGAGTGAAGAAAGTCAGTCACTGAAGGACAAATATTATATGACTTTACTGATGTGACTTAAGCAAATTGAGCATACTCACAGTGGTAGTCTGGAAGATACGTTATCAGGAGACAGAAAGGGAGTAGACTGTGGTGAGCTGATGCACAATTTGGACAAAAACTATGATAAGGTGGAAGGGTGTGGTTGGACATTGATAGGGGTTATGGTGCAGGGTTGATGGTACTGGAATATAAGGGGTAGTAGGATGACGAGGTTGTGTTGGCCTATCCATGGAACTTGGGAGAGGGATGGAGGAAGGAACAGGTGAACACTGGGGATTTGTAGATTAGTAACAATGCTTCAATATTTGTTCTTCAATTGTAACAAATGTACCATACTCATGTAAGACGTTATCAATAGGGGAAAATGTATGAAGGGGAGTGTGTGGGGTACAGGGGAATCCTCTATATTTTCTTTGTGAGTTTTCTGTAAACTAAAGCTTCTTTGAAAATAAAGCAGAAAAAATAAGATACTGGAATTGTCACTGTACATAAAAGATACCATATGGTGGTGAAAGACACAAAGAAAATTTTTTAAATTTTTACTCATTTTTTTAATTTTTGCATTTTCTTTGTTTTTTTATTATTTATTTTTATTCATTTTTTGGCTTTCTTTTTGGGAAGATTTTGGATTGCAGAAGGGTTGCAACTGTGGCAGGGGAGGGTGTTGATGATGATGGGAGATGTGTGGGGAAGGGTGCACCAGGGGCATGCCTTTTGGAATATGAGTATGTACAAGTGGTCATAGGAGGATGTATCAGTGGGTGGAGACCCACAAAATAACTGAAAGAAAATTGAATTCCCATCCTGGGAAGTCCTGCTACATTTTCTAATAGAGCAGCAAGAATCCCTAGAGTATATGGTCAGTGCCTAGCAAAGGAGGACAGACCTATATGCCAGGCACTTGATATTGATGCTTATACTTATGAACATTTTTATTGTGAAATTGAAACTTTGTTTAGTATTACATATTGCCTAAGACTTACCTCCTGAAAACCTCCATGTTTCTCATAGTGACCTAAGCAAAACTCAACATGTAAACTCAATACCTTTCCCCTGGCATGGGACATGACACCCAGGGATAAGCCTCCCCTGCACCAAGGGATTATTACCAAGCACCAACTAATGATGCACTTGGATAAAGACATAGACCAAAAGGAAGAAATATTAAATGCAAGTGAGGTTTTATGGCTAGGAGATTTCAAAGTGAGTTGGGTGTTCATTCCAGCGGTTACACTTATGCTCATCTCCGGAGGATCTCATTGAATGCCACAGTAAACTGTGCCTCAAGTAAGAGTGCTCTTGAAGGCTCTAGAGATATCTAGACATTATAAGCAGGGCAGACAATCTTAGGAATTCAGCACCCTGTAAGTGGCCCTTACCTTGGAATATATGTTCCCCAATGTAACAGAGACTCATTTATAATTTCCCTACACATTTTCTCCTTTTCTTTGAACCTATCAATAGCATTATGCCCATTAAATATATTTTTACCAGAGACATAAGTCTTCTGGCTGTTTATATGCCAGTTGAGCCCTGAATCTCAGCACAGTTGCAGTCAACACCCACTCCCAGTTTATCAGACTCACCCAAGACAACTAACAAAATGATGATGATGGACAATACCCATCCCTCAAAAAACAGAGAGTAGCTACAACTTCAAGTAAGACAGTTCCATCCATCAGTCTCATGGAATCTAAGCTCTCCCTCAATTAGAAAAGAGAGTGGGCATCACCACCATAAAATCCTCAAGATTGAGGAATGTATAAACATAAGGTAGGAAAGCAACTCTGGACTAAATTAGACATTATTATTCTAACAATGGAAGAATTTGTAACATTGATATAAGGCAGTCATCACTAGAGGTTCTGAGGGGAGGGAGAGGGAAGAATAGGTGTAACATGGGACATTTTTGGAACATTTTTGTTCTGAATGACATTGCAATGATGGATTATACATTTTGTCAAAAATTTGCGGGGCAAAGTGTAAACTATAATGTTAACTATTGACCATGGTTAGAAGCAATGCTTCAATATGTATTCATGAATTGTAACAAATGTACAACACTAATCAAAGATGTTGTTAATGAGAAAAATGTGGGAGGGGGAGGTGGTGGAGTATATGAGAATCCCCTTGTTTTTTTGATGTATCATTTCCATAATCTAAAGCTTCTGTAAAAATAAAATTTAAAAATATTCAGTAGTACATATTAGTAATGAATACATACATAATGGAAATATTTCTGAAATAGATTAGAATGGTACAGACCACATGCTTGATAGTGGTTGCCTGTGAATAGCAGAGGAGGGAAAGAAATGAATGTGGGAGATGAAGTGGGGATTAGTTAAGGCAGAATGTAGCTTTACATATAAATTTTCATTTCTCTTAAAAAAAAACTGCACATAAATATATCAAGATACTGGTTAATTTATTGGTTAATTCTGGATTGTGGTATTTGGATATATTGTCTTATTTTTGTGCTTTTCTGCATTTTTAAAATTTCTCAATAATAATAGGGGTAACAATGGGAAAGCCGCATTTATAGAAACAATGTCATAATGGATTAATTCCCAATCAAATACTAAACTTTTTATAGAAAATATTTCTAAAATTTTATCAATGGTGAGTGGATGGATTTAATCTCTATTTAATATGAAATTATCTATTTTATTAAAATTAAAATGACAGCATAAAATATTTTTCTCTTTTTCTAAGTATTATAAAACTAAGAATAAAGTAAATTTACTTTTATATATTGCTTTATAAGCTATGGTCATATACTTAAACAAATCTTAAAATTTTCCGGGGAAGCATAAGAATTAAAAAAATGAGTCAATTTAGATAATAATAATAATAATAAATTACATTTTAAAACAAGGTTCCCATGTAGACTCTTCTTCAAAGTTAACAGTCACAATTTCCAGATGCTAAAGGAGTCACTCAGTATCATTGGTAGCATACTGAAAACATGTTCACTTGTTACAGGTGATCAAAGGAGAGCTATACTTTAAATCATTTCTGCCTTTTTCCTATAGAATTTCATAGTTTGTTTCACAAAAGCATAGGTTTCAGTTATTATCGAATGCTTACAAACTAATAAGGAAACTGTGGATGAACATGTAACAAAAAAAAGCAATGTAGGCTATCCAAAATCAATTCTAAGTTGTGGTGGGTATATAATAGGTTGGGGGTTTAGAAAATGGGAGATAAGTGTGGAAGAAATATTTATTTAGAATTTTACTAAGTAGAATTACATCCAGACTCTATCTTAAAAATGGATTGGAAAGGATTTAGATATTTGGACAAGGACAACAGAAATGATAGAATGGGCAGGATCAGTGCTTTTGGAAGAGAGTGTGGTACTGGGGGTAGAAGAAGAAGGTGAGCAATGGGTTGTCAGAGTGATAAAGCTGGAAGATCTGTTGGAGAAGTTGGCAAATGAGGTTGGAGGAGGATAAAATTAGAGAGAACTTTAAATGCCACCCTAAAGTATTTTAATTTATATTTGGGGTATCAATGGGTATTATAGGAAGCAGATGTTGCTTCTGACACTATCAGGAAGTTATGCCACTGGACTGCAATAAAGATAAATGGAACTTGTAATGATCACAAGAAAATGACCTTAAATAAGCAATGCAACAATGGGCAGCTCTTGGGTTATAAACCACGAATGTGAGGAGGAGTCTCATTGGAACAAGTAAGAGAATGTTCACGATGGATGTGTATAAAGTATCATAATTGTTCACTATTCTGAGGGTTTGGTCACAAACCTAATAATTTTAGAACATCAAGAAGGATCTTAAATTTTCCATGGGAAGTAATAAGATACAGGGAGAAAAAAAATTTTTCATTTACAAACAGGCTCAGAGAATTGCCTCTGCCAAAGTTAATAGGATACACAAATGGTTGATAAAAATATGAAGATGACATATACAAATTAAACATTGATGAAATTTATGGATAATTACTTCCTTAGCTTTCCAAAATAATTTTCTTTCAAGATGAACAGCCTGCTACTACTTTCTTAGTGATATTTCTTCACTCCTAATATATAAAATTATCATACCTAGTTTCTGCTTTTCTACATTCAATCTCAAGGGAGATATATATGAAATATTTTGCACTTTGACAAAGATATATATGCAGAAAATTGCTTTTAAGTATATCCTAAAGACAATACAAAAAAAATCAACACATTGGTTTGGGAACTCATAACCAACCATGGGTATCCTAGATGAGTATACTATAAGCAAAAACTCATGCAGCAAAACTTTACTTCTATAAAAACTGTCTCTGTATTTATCAACATATTCTTGTGAATCTTGAATTCAGAATTTGAGTTGATAGAAGCTGACAATTGAGGGGAATATTGTTCCCAAGAGGTATATGTGCCAGTATCTTAAAGACAACATAGAAATCTTGAAGAAATACCTCTGTGTGATTTTTAAGACAAATCCGAAGGAAAATTAGACATTTTAAGTTATAGTTTTATTTCTCCATAATTTTTCTCTCAACAGAGAGGATAGAGATAACCAAAGAGAACTACTCTTTGAAAACTGAATATATCCTCACAAAGTTTACCAATTGCCCAGAACTGAAGCTGCTTCTCTTTGTGGTGTACTTTGCCATCTACCTGATCACAATGATGGGAAATCCTGGTTTGGTGGCATTAATCATTATGGAGCTTTGTCTTCACACACCAATGTACATCTTTCTGGACAAACTGGCTCTGATAGATTCTTGCTATTCTTGTACTATTACCTCCAAAATGTTAGAGAACTTCTTTTCAAAAGATAGAATGATTTCTCTTTATACATACACTCATGGTACAATTTTATTTTCTGTGTCTTGCTGAAACTGTGGAATGATTTCCTTTCACAGCAATGGCCTATGGCTGGTATGTGGCATTATGCATTCCACTGCAGTACCACACCAGGCTGTGGAAGAAACTCCACATGCAGATGACCATAGAGATCTACATAGCCAGACATGTGCACTCCATAACTCATGTAGGTTTTCTGTTTAGGTTAATTTTCTGCGGATCCATGAAATCATCACTTTTTGTGTGATATTCTTCCATTGTATAGACTCTCCTGTTTAGATCTTTCTAACAATAAACTGATGATCCTTATCTTTTCAGAGTTAATTCAAATCTTCACTATTATCACAGTCCTGATCTCTTCTCTCTACATCCTTTTCACTATTTTCAAAATGAAATCAAAAGAGAGAAGTGGGAAAACCTTATCAACCTTTGCATTCTAAGTAATCTAATTTTCAATATTCTACTGGTCTCTTTTCTTCATGTATGTTTGACCAACTACAATAAAGAAGAATGGAATGATATACCTTTTGCTGTTTTTTATACTTTAGTAATTACTTTATTAAAATCTTTTATTTATACTTTAAGAAACAAGGAAGTAATAAATGTTATGAAAAGAATTATAACAGACATAAAAATCTCATAACAATGTGAAACAAATATATCTCATGATAAGTTAATTTTAGTGTTAAAACTGTTGATTTTTCAAAGTCAAAGAATATTGAGAAAATAGAAAATGGCCACTTTGTATAGAAAATATTAAGCCACTTAAATATGATGACATGCAAGTCAAAGAAATGAAGGAATGAACAATTTCATAAGGGACAGATTCTGCTAAAGTGTATTTCAAAATGTAAAGTAGTACAGTCCATTTGGAACGGATTTTTTCCACAGGGTATTTAGCTACAATTTTCATTATCCAACAAATACTAGATATAAAAATCAGTCTATAAAAATTAAAAATTGTTAATATTAAGTCAAACATTTGATTCTTTATGGAATATCTTTCAAATTAGGCACATTCCATGTTCCCAAATATTAAGCTTTTTTTTTACCAGCACCATCTATAAGATATGACCTATGAGTTTGAATTTTATTGTCATGTTTGTTTTTGTCCAAGAGATTATGTTTGAATATGTGTTCTGGTAATATATATTCTCAAATCTAGAATATTTTCTTCTTTAGTATTAATCAGAGTTCCTCTCAAGCTTGCTTAAAACATTTCTTCATAACAGGGACTTATCGCCCTAATTGAAAATGATGCTATTTATTGAAATCTATGGATTTGAATATTTCATGTAGTTTGATTAGTAGTCCATGATGCATGATGTGCAATTCCTGAACATAAAAATGAAATTAAGTGTTTCTTTCCACTAATATCATTATCAGTCTTGTTTGTTGTTAGGAAACCACTAGCCTGCACTAATTTAAATATAAATTATTGATATAATCATAGCATTACAGAAATTGGAAAAGGTGTTCAAACTTGAATGGGTCAGATAATAATGATAATTTAAATATCTAAAAAACATATACAATGAAGAACATCACAGAAACAATGGTAAAACATCTCTCCCAAATACACTTAAACTGTAATAAAATCTACTGGGTTACACAAGGGGAAGAGATACTTAATTTCAGTGGCTCAGTAATTCCCTCAAATGTTTCTTCCATTTTGCATTGACTGCATTCCCTAACTGGGGTCCCTTTTGATGAAAAAATGGATGAAGGCAGTGCCAGATTTCACATCCATGAACCATGCACTATTAGGGAGAGTGATTACACTCTTTATGGATCTCTTTTAAAATAAATAGGACATATTTATCCCAAACCACCTTTGCTATTTCATTGGCAACAAATAACTTGCATAATTATCTCTCAACAATCTGTGGTATTGACTGTTAATGGTTGGCAGAGAGGAAGGATGAGAAATACACAGAAAAGATAAATACTTAGAAGAAGAGAGGATCAATAAATACAAGGCTAACAACTAAAGGAGTTTTTTTAAATGGATGGTGTTGCAGTTGGGCAGTTTGATGTAATTATGAATTCCAAAAATATAATTGGATCCTGCTTATAAACTGATCTGTTAATCTGGGCATGATAAAGTTATGATTAGGGCGTTGACTGGGCCACGTCAGTAGGGCGTTGAGCCCCACTCCTTTGTTGGGTGGGGAATCGAATATAAAGGACAAGGCAAAGAACAGAGTTTAAGCAGTTTTTGAAAAGCAGTTTTGATGTTGGAAAGAAGGCCCCAGGAGAAGAGAAGCGACCTGTTCGCCTGATCGTATACAGATGACCTTGTGGAGGAAACAGGAGCTAAGCCCAGAGAGAAACACAGCCCCAGGAAGACAGGAACCCAAGAAGCCTGAACCCTGGCAAACGCCGGCAGCTGTCTTACTCTAACATGTGGCAATGGACTGTGGTGAGAGAAGAAACTTAACACTTTATGGCCTGGTATCTGTGGACTTCTACCCTAAATAAATACCCTTTATAAAGACCAACCTATTTTTGGTGTTTCACATTAACACCCCTTTGGCTGACTAATACAGAAGGTAATACAATAATAAAATTATTACATGCTAACTTAAATAACTTCACGGCAAATATATTGAAGCTCAGTGGCAGATGCATAGAGATTCATTTTATCTATGATTAATATCTTTCATGATAGAAGATTCAAATATGTAAAAAAACATTTCCCAGGATCAGATATGATATCATCCTTTCTATCCTAATTAATTGTGAATAATTCTTAACACACTTGATTTGACTCTAGACAAACTATTGCATTCTAGGATCTGTATATTGATTCTTAAGCTAATATGAATGTGTTTACATTATGAATATTTAACACATTTTAATATCTGATATCAGTTTCTATCAATGTTTTATTGTCTTATCTTCCTGAGAAATATTGGAATCTTTTAAAAAGAATCTTCAACCCCTCTCTGATATTTAAATAAAATTACAGAAACTCTTAATATGTGAAATATTTATTGAAATAAATTTAGATATTTACTTTAGATCAGTCACCAAATAATATCTTATAATGATCCAATAATTAAATGTGAAAAAAGAAAACATCTGAAAAAATCAATTATGAAATCAGAATGGAAAGCTTCTAAGCAACAATGGAATAAAGGGAGAACTATGAAGTAATAAATCTTTAGATTTGTTTGTCTTAAAGTGAAAATTTCTGTATCTTACAAAGAATCATAAAGAAATTAGAAGACAAGAAAATTATTGAGAAAAACTACCACAACTATATATAAATGTTCAATAGTCTTTCAATATAAAGTGTATACATATATAGCAGGAAAAAGCATAAGACTTATTAAATAAGCAGAAATGACACTATCACAAGAATTAAAAAAATTATAAATTGTCAATATATATATATAATATTTAAATTCCTAACAATAAAAAATATTTTTAAAATGCATTAGTAAAAATAGCTAGAGGACAGGGAGAAAGGGCTAGAAAATAATTTTCTAGGGTTTAGGACACCAGGGGAAGGCTGGACACCAGCCAGAAGAGAGAGGGACAAAGGAAAAGAATCCTGATGGTTAAACTGTGAATTAAAACTGGTAGCTGCTACTGCTGGCAACCTCCCCCACACTATAGACACTTTTGAATTCTCAGGCCTCAGGGCAGTGGCTACAGACCAAAAGGCCCTGGGGATCCACCTCCCCAGGATAGGTGAGAGAATGTCATACAGCCTAAAGCTGACTCAGCTTATAACTCATAAATTAGGTTTGCGGTGTCCCACAAGCTCTTCCAGGCTGGATAGGGCCACACCATCATTTGCATTGGGAGCCAGTTTGGGACTAAAGAGATCTGGGACTAAAGACCTCTGATCCTCTCAATCTCCCCCTCTACTGATCAGGACCGGTTGCTGAGGATGCAAAGGGGAATGGAATTATTTCCTATCTGGGAAAAGGGAAGGGGCTGCCAGCAAAAGTTGGAGAAGTGCATCTGGGAAAGTTTGAAATATGAGGCTTTTAGTCTGCAGGCAGGAACCTCTATCACAGTGATCTGTTCTTTGTTGCAGCAACCGCACTCTAACCAGGAATTGAACTGAGAGGGCTGCCAAAGTTTATCATCTGCTGGCAGACCAAGAAAGTGCACATGAGGATAGTAAAAGTAAGTAAGTAAGAGAGGCTTTTTCCAGCCTTTATAGCCTACCCAAGGCCCTAGGAAGTGGGTCCGCAACCCATTACTGGGTCCCTGGCTCAAATTTGAGAAACTAAAAGGGACAATCCTAAACCCAGAACAGGTTGAACTAAGAATCAAAGAAGACCAGTAACACATGGCCTTCTGCCACTAAATCCCTACGAAAGCGAGAGAAATTGTGCATCTGAGTAACTCACCATCCTAATGAGATGCCTAGACATCAGCAAAAAATTACAAGCCAAACTAAGAAAATGGAAGACATAGTCCAAGCAAAGAAATATATCAAAGCTCCAGAAGAGACACTTGATTGGAGACAACTAATTAATGAGATGCACACAAATTTCCAATAGCAAATTAATTAGTTGAAAGACAATATGGTAAAGATAAAAATGACGTAAGAAGACATTGAGCGAGCACAAAGAAGTATTTGAAAACCTGAGTAAAAAAGTAACAGAGCTCATGGGATGAAAGACACAATAGGTGACATAGATTGAGGAGTGATTTTGTTTGTTTGTTTTTGTTTATTATTATTGTAATAATAAAAGTCCTCTGGGCATGATTGGGGTAATGAATGCACAAATATGTGATTACACCAAATACCATTGCTTGTACACTTTGGATGGATTTATGCATAAATATGTAGCAATAAAATTGAAAAAAAAAACATTAGAAGCATACAACAGCAGATTCAAAATGACGGAATATAGAATAAGCGATAGAGAAGACAGAACAGCTGAAATAGAAGAAAGCAAAGAAAAGAGAGAGAAAAGAATGGAAATAATTGAGCAGGGGCTCAGGGAGTTGAATAACATGAAACACAACACTACATGTGTCATGGTAGTTCCAGAAGGGAAAAAGAAGGGAAAAGGAGCAGAAAGAGTATTTGAGGAAATATTAACTGAAAATTTTCCATCTCTCATGAAAGAAATGAACTTACATGTCCAAGAAGCACAGCATACCCCAATCAGAATAAATCCAAATAGACCTACTCCAAGACACATACTACTCAGAATGTCAAGCATCAAAGATGATGAGAAAATTCTTAGAGCAGCAAGGAAGAAGCAAACCATTACATACAATGGATGCCCAGTAAGACATAGCATGAATTTCTTGTCAGAAACCATAGAAGCAAGAAGACAGTGGAATTATACCATTAAGATATTGAAAGAGAAAAAACTGGCAGCCAATAATTTTTATACAGCAAAATTGTCCTTGAAATATGAAGGTGAGTTTAAAACAAACAAACAGAAACTAATAGATTTCATAAAAAATAATTCAAATTTGAAGGAATTATTAAAGGGAGACTTAGAGCTAGGAAGAAAAAGAAAGGAAAGAAAGTCTTGGAGGACAATATAGAAAAAAGAATAGCATAAAACCTAAACAAAAGATTAAAAAGACAGATGAAAATAAGATATAATATATGAAAACCAAAGAATAAAATGGTGGAAGTAAATAATTAATTTACAGTAGTATCATTGAATGTGACTGGATTAAAGTCCCTAATCAACACAGAGATTGACAGAATGCATAAAAAATTTTTTTTTAAATGAGCCAGCCATATGCTGCCTACAAGAGACTGACCTTAGACTAGCTGAAAGTGAAAGGTTGGAAAAAGATACTCCACACAAATTGTAGCCTAAAAAGAGCAGGGATAACTATACTAATATCATACAAAAGTATGTTAAATGCTATAAAGTTATAAGAGATAGAGAAGGTCAATATATATTAATAAAAGGAACAATCCACCAGGAAGAGATAACAGTCATAAATATCTATGCATTAAACCAGGGTGCCCCAAAATATGTGAGGTAAACTCTGACAAACCTGGTTAGAAATAGACATCCCTACACTCACATCATTAGACAGAACAGCTAGAAAGAAGATCAGCAAAGAAACAGAGAACTTGAACAAAATGATAAATGAGTTAGACCTAAAAGACATATATAGAACATTAAACCCAAACTCAGCAGGATATACATTCTTCTCAAGTGATTATGGACCTTTCTCCAGGATAAACACCATGTTAGGTCACAATTCAAGACTCAATAAATATAAAAATATTGATATTATACAAACCACCTTCTCATATTAAAATGGAATGAAAATGGGAATCAATAATAGACAGGAAAGAGGTAAATATGCAAATGTTTGGAGGCTAAACAACACACTCTTAAATAAACAGTGAGAGAAAAAATTATAAGTGAAATTAGTAAATATATTGAGGTGAATGAAAATGTGAACACAACTTACCAAAACTTATAGGATACAGAGAAGACAGTCCTCAGAGGGAAATTCATAGCCCTAAACACCTGTATTAATAAAGAAAAGAGCTAAAAGCAAAGATCTAATTGAACAACTGAGAAAACTGATAAAGAACAGCAAACCAATCTCAAAGAAAGAAGGAAAGAAAGAACGACGATTAGAGCAGAAATAAGTGAAATTGAGAATGATATGTATATATATGTAGAGAGAGAGAGAGAAAATGAACAAAACCAAAAGATGGTTCTTTGAGAAAATCAATAAAATTGACAAAACCCTAGCTAGACTAACTAAGAAAAAAAGAGAGAAGATGCAAATAAATAAAATCAGAAATGAAAGTGGTGAAGTTACAGCTGAACACCCAGAAACAAAAAAGATCATAAGAGGATATTATGAGAAGCTGTATGCCAAAAAATAGGACAACCAAGATGAAATAGAAATTCCTAGAAACAAACAAGCAACCTAACATGCTACAAGAAATACAAGAATGCGAATATTCTTGCAGTCCTGATTTTGTGAAAATCAGGGTAGGCTAAACATTCGCTATATTAGAAACCATGCATGTGTCCCCAGACCTAGTTTTTCTCCCTAGGTCTGGTTTTTAGAAGGTTGGTGATAAACTAAGCCTGATTTATTATATGGCCATCCTGTATGGGAAATGACTATAACTCTAGGTATCTTTGGTCAATCTTAAGAGATATAGCAGGGGGACTGATGTGGTTCACATGGTTGGACATCTGTCTCCCATATGGAGGGACATGGGTTCGATCCCAGGGATCTCCTGGTAAAAATTAAAAAAAGAAAAATATAGGAGGCCCCATGTGCAGGTGCGCCATCAGACCCCGCAAACAGGTGAGCCCCCCAGGCCCTACACGTGGGTGCACCTCCAGGCTCCATGAGCAGGTGTGCCATTAGGCCCCGTGCATGGGTGCGCTACCAGGCCCTACTAGTGGGTGAGCCTCCTAGGCCCTTTGCCATCAGGCCCCGTGCATGAGTGCACTGTCAGGACCCACGAGCCATGCAGCAAGATGATGGCGTAACAGGAGAATGACACAAGGGAGAGCCAAGATGAGACACACCAAAAAAACAGGAACTAAGGTGGCACTGGAGGTAGCATGTCTCTCTCCCATATCAGAGTTTCCAAGGATTGAATCCCAGTGAAGACAGAAGAAGGATGAGAAGAGAGGGCAGGAAATGGTCATGGAGAGTTGCCCAGAGAATGGACACAAAGACAGCAAAAATGGGGGTACGGGTAAAAATGGATAAAAGTAAATAAATAAATCCTTTTAAAAAAGTACAGGGGAGTAAGATACAGACTATAATTAGTAGCAATACTTTGACAATGCTCATAATTTTTTAACAAGTATTTCACAACAATGCAAAGTATTTGTGGTAGGGTGATGTGTGGGATCCCTGTATGATGTTATGCATGTTTGCTTTGTAAGTTCACAATGTTTACTGAACACTTATTGTTTATGTATGTTCATGTATGAATGATATACTTCAATAATTTCTTTTTAAATAAATAAATACAAGAACTTAAAAAGCAATCACATTTAAAGAGATTGAATCAGTCATCAAAAATCTCCCAGCAAAGAAAAGTCAAGGAGCAGATGGCTTAATAGGTGAATTCTACCAAGAATTTTGAGAAGAATTAGCTCCAATCTTGTTTAATCTCTTCAAAAAAATTGAAGAGGAGGGAAAATTACTCAACACATTTTATGCAGCCAATATCACTCTAATACCAAAGCCAAATAAAGACACACCAAGAAAAGAAAATCACAGACCAATCTCTTTAATGAACATAGATGCAAAAATTCTAAATAAAATGCTTGCAAATAGAATTCAGCAGCATATCAAAAGACTTATACATCATGACCAAGTGGGATTTATCCCTGGTATGCAAAGCTAGCTCAACATAAGAAAATCAAGTAATATAATACCTCACATTAACAAATTGAAGGAAAAAAAAAAACACAACATGATCATCTTCATCAATGCAGAAAAGGCATTTGACAAAATACAGCATCCTTTCTTGATAAAAACACTTTGAAAGATAGGAATGGAAGGAAAATTCTGCAATATGATAAAAGGCATATTTGAAAAACCCACAGCCAACATCATATTCAATAGGGCATGGTTGAAATCTTTCCATTTATGATCAGGAACAAGACAAGGATGAAGGATGACTATTGTAACCATTGTTATTCAACATTATGCTAGAATTTTTAGCTATAGCAATTAGACAAGAAAAAAAAGGCATCCAAATAGGAAAAGACAAAGTAAAATTCCCACTATTTGCACATGACATGGTCCTATAGTTAGAAAATTCTTAAATATCAACAACAAAGCTACTTGAGGTAATAAATGAGTTCAGCAATGTGGCAGGATACACAGTCAATATGCAAAGATCAGTAATGTTTCTGTACATTAGTATTGAACAATCTGAGGAGGAAATATGGGGAAAAAATTCCTATTACGATAGCATCAAAAAAACTCAAATACCTAGGAATCAACTTAAAACAAGAAGTACAGGACCTGTATGCAGAAAACTACAAAATAATGTTAAAAGAAAATTTAAAAATATACCAAACCAAATGGAAAGATATTCTGTTTTCATGGATTGGATGACTGAATACCATGAAGATGTAAATCCTACTAAAATTAATTTATAGATTCAATGCAATAGCAATCAAAATTTCAACTGCATACTTTAAGAAATAGAAAAAGTAATTACCAAATTCATTTGGAAGGGAAAGTGCACTCAAATAGCCAAAATCATCCTGAAAAAGAGGAACGAGGTGGGAAGAATTACTGCCTGATCTTGAAACATATTACAAAGTTACAGTGGACAAAGCAGCATGGTTTTGGCCTAAATAGAGACACATTGATCAGTGGAAGATATTTGAGAATCCAGAAATAATCCTTCACCTCTACGGCAAACTTGTTTTTGACAAAACTTCCAAAGCCATGTTAATGGGATAAAACCGTCCCTTCAACAAATGGTGCTGGGAGAACTAGATATCCATAACCAAAAGAATGAAAGAGGACACCTATCACACTCCCTATACAAGAATCAACTGAAAATACATCAAAGACCTAAATGTGAAAGCTTGGAATTTACACCCAAAGCATGAACAAAAACAGAAAAAATAGATAAATGGGACCTCCTTAAAATTAAACACTTTTGCACTTCAAAGGACTTCCTCAAAAGGATGAAAATACAGCCAACTCAATGGGAGAAAATATTTGGAAATCACATATCAGATAAGGGTTTAATATCCATGATATATAGGGAGATGTTACAAATCAACAATAAACTCAAAGACAAATGACCCAATTAAAACGTGGGCAAATACTTGAGTAGACATTTGTCAAAGAAGAAATGCAAATGGTGAAAAGGCATGAAAAAATGTTCAACCTGAAATGCAAATCAAAAATACAATGAGATTTCATTTCACACCTATTAGTATGGCCACTATGAAAAAGACAGAGAACTACAAGTGCTTGGAAGGATATGGAGTCAAAGGAACACATTTACTGTTGGTGGGAATGTAGAATGGTACAGTCACTGTGGAGGACTGTTGGACAGTTCCTAAGGAGGTTGAATATAGACTTGTCATGTAACCGGCAATACTACTATTAGGTATATACCCAGAAGAACCGAGAGCAGTGATAGGAACAGACCCCTGTACACTGATGTTCATCACAGCATTATTCATGATTGAATAGATGGAAACAGTCCAGGTGTCCATCAACCAGTGAATGGATAAGCAAATTGTGGTGTATATACACGATGAAATATTATGCAATTGTAAGAATAAATGAAGTCTTAAAGCATATGTCAACATGGATGAATCTGGAGGATATTACCTTGAGTGAAGCAAGCCAGACACAAAAGGACAAATACTGTATGATTGTGCTATTATGAACTATATATATTGTGTAATGTCATGGAGTTAATAACTTGAATATGGGTCACTAGAAAATAGAATGAGTTTAGAGAATGGAAAGCTGAGGGTTAACTTATGCAGAATTGGCAAAAAGTAAGTGTGTTAATATTTGGAAATGAAAAGTTGAAAGCCCAACATAATGTCTGTAACTAGCAGTACTATTATGTGGGTATGAAAGGGGGTTAAAGGGAAAATCTAAGGTAATGTATATTACTAAAAAGAAAAAAAAACATAGCATGAAACTGTGAGCATAGTAAAACCCCTATATAAATGAATATGGGTAAAATTACATATATATGATTTTCTTTGAAATTGAACAAATGTATGTTTAATATATGTTAACCCTATCAGATAAAAATTATGCTAAGTGAAAGAAACCAGACACAAAGTACTACATATTGTATGATTCCATTTATAAAAAATGTAAATATAAATCAATTTATAAAGATGAAGTTAGATTAGTGGTTATGTAGGGCTGAGGAAGGACTGCTAAATGGTGTGGAGTTTTTCTTTTGGAGTAATGAAATTGTTCTAAAATTTTTGTGGTGATGAATGCACAACATTGTGATTATAATAAAAGACATTTATTATACACTTTGTATAGATCATATGGAAACTTTGTATAGATCAGTAAAACTGCTTAATAAATAAGTAATTGTGCAAGAATAGCCAGAAATAGCAGCTATGTACAGCAGGGAAGCATAGAGACACCGAAGAATGAAGAATTGAAGAATTTTCTTGCTAGTTTGTTTGATTGTTTATTATTATTGTTATAGAAATAATGAAAATGCTCTGATGTGATGAATGCACAACTATGTGATTATACCAAATACTATTGATTGTACACATTGGATGAATTGTATGATATATTAATATGCATCAATAAAATTGATTTGTTAAAAAAATGCTCTTAGAAAACGTTTAGTGAATGCCCAAATGTGTCAGACACTGTATTAAATAATGGTAATATATGATGAGATACGAAATGGTTATTACTCACAAAAGAAAAGAGACCTGCGTTTTATTATCCAAAGTCAAAATTTACTATTGTTAAACTTAGAATGTTGCTTTCATATCTATGCATCTCTCTCCTCTGTTACAGTATACCAGTTTCACATCTTTTACCTATTATATATTAATTATTTCCTTTAGTCATTGCTTCTAGTATCTTTGCAATCAAATATCAGACCAGTTTTCTGAGAGATCAGTCATATTATTTTACTGCCAGGAAGACTTCAATGTTTGATGACCCTAAATTTAGATTCCTTAGGGAGGATTCTCAGTAACTTGATTCACTTCTATCCTTATTTCCACATTGACCAACTGCTCTCACCAACAATTTCCCTAACATTCTCACTTTGTCTACCCATCTTTGACCTCCCTCATCTCCCATCCTCAGTGTCCCACTCATTTCAATACTATTATTAATGTATGTTTAATATATGTTAACACTATTCATTTTTTAAGGCACAGCTTACTTTTGATGCTACTTAATCATAAACAACCTAAGTTAGATTGATCTCTGTTGTCTGAATGTCCAAAAATGTTTTATGCACCTAAAACAGTCTAGAATTGCTTGTGTGCAATCTATATTGCTCTTTTCATTTTTCATATGTGTATGTCCAATATCCTTATAGTAAGTATTTTGATATTAACTGCGACAAGCTTCTGTGAAGGAGCTGTATTTCTTACAGTTTAAGCTTGTTTGGAAGAGATGTTTTATTTGAAACTGAATGAATATTATCTGATACATTCAGTTTTTATGTTTTACTATAGTTGTACTTTGCCCATTATATTCTATTTTATTTAATCCTCAGACAAATTTTTATCAACACATAACTTTTCCCATGCATGCATTTCATGGTTACAGCACATCTATTCATTTTTTTACTTTCATTAACATATTTCACTTTCTAATACCTGTGCTTAAAAAAAACATAGACCTTTTTTTAAAATTTGTATGAAGAAATACTAAGTTGGATCTCAGGAATCAACCTAAGCCATCCGAATCCAGAACTGATGCATAATAAATGAGGTTATTTATTATGCATCAGTTTACTATGCAAGTAAAGGTAGTATGACAGGAAAACTCTTTCAAGAAGGTGAAATGTAAAGGCAGAGAAATAGGACAGAGGTTCAAGAGAGATATAGATCAATCATTATACAATTATCACTAAATCATCTAAACATCATACAAATGTTGCATCGACATGACTTAGAACTGTTGATGCTGACATTGACCATTTGCTTAAAACAGTATTTGCAAGTTTCTTCACTTTAACTTTTTTCCTCTTTTCCATACTGTACTCTTTGGATGAAGTTACTATGTGAAGTCCACAAAAGGAATGGAGAATTATTTTTCATCTCCTTGAGGGCATTGTATCTACATAAATTATTTAAATACTTCTACAGGAGGTATTTGTCTCTTCTCCCTCATTTATTTCTGTATTCAATCGTTTATTTACTCAGTGTGTATTTATTTTATATTCTGACATAATCCAAGACTATTTTCTTAATTTAGTTGCTCAAATTGTTCCAGCTTTAGCTATTAGAAGCTATTTCAGTTCTGTTGTGTCCCTTTGGCACACACCCATTGTTTTGTATATTGATTTGTATGATTTTTATTTTCCTGCCACTTCTTTACTTTCTGGCTTATAAGATGCTCCAGGCTCATCGTGTCTGTTTCCACAGTCCTATAATTAGCCATTTGTCCAAGAGTCTTGGTTCCTTTTATTTAGGAATAGTATTCAAAACCAAGATTTGCATGATAGGTGTGCTTGTAGCTATTCAATTGTCATTG
The DNA here is from genome assembly GCA_029593785.1 of Cabassous unicinctus. Lineage (NCBI taxonomy): Eukaryota > Metazoa > Chordata > Mammalia > Cingulata > Chlamyphoridae > Cabassous > Cabassous unicinctus. Next base: position 37,606 of record JAQZBX010005007.1, on the reverse strand, counting down.
ATCTTAGGCCCACTCAGCTACCAGATTGTGGTGATCTATGTGTATTGCCACGACTCTACATAAATGCCAGCAATTGGTATTCTCAGGTTTTTTGTTTTTTTTTTTGGAATTTAGCCATTCTAGTAGACATCTCATTATTTTTTTAATTTGCATTTCTCAAATTAAAAATGATTTTCAACATCTTTTCATATACTTGTTTGCCATCTGTATATCTTCTTTGATGAAAAAACTGTTCAGATCATTTGCCCATTTATAAATTTTATCTTTATCTTGTTCTCAGCAAATTAGCTGAATTTGTCTATTGGTACATTAGTTTTCTCATAGAAACTTTGGAATTTTCTACATAAAGGATTATGTCATCTGTGAATTGAGAGACTTTTACTTCTTCTTTTCAAATATAGATACATATATAGACGGATAACTTGGAAAATGTTCCATCCCTTCAATATGTGAAGAGTTCGTGAAGAATTGGTGGCAATTCTTTATAAATGTTTTGAAGAAGTCATTACTGATGCATCTCGGCCTAGAATTAGTCATGTGTGGGAGTAGGTTTTATTATTTTAATAACAAACTTTATTTTTAGAGCAGCTTTGGCTTACAAAAAAATTGCACAGAATGTACAAGGAGACCCCCCCTCTCCCCACAGCTTCCACTTTTAGTAACATCTCACATTGGTGTGGTATATTTGTTCTAACTGAAGGATCAATATCAATACATTATTAGTAACTGAAGTCCATAATTTATATTGTGGTTCAAATTAGGGTTCACTCTTTGTGTTTACAGTTCTACGAGTTTTGACAAACGTGTAATGCCATATATCCACAATTACATTATTATAGAGAATAGTTTCATTGCCCTAAAAAATGTCCTGTGGCCCAGATGTTCATCTCTTCCTCCATCCCACTGAATGTATAGCAACCACTAATTATTTTAGTATTTCTATAGGTTTGCTTTTTCCAGAATGTCAAATAATTAGGAATCATGTAGCATTTTTCCTTTTCAGAATGACTTCTTTCACTTAGCAACATGCTTTTAAGGTTCCTCTTATGTCTTTCTGTGGCTTAGTAGCACATTTGTTTTACTGTTGAATAATATTATAATGTGTGGATGTGCCAGTTCTTTGACCTATTCATCTATGAAGATCATCTTGTTTGCTTCCAATTTTTGGCATTTATGAAAATGCTGCTATAACCATTCATGTGCAGGATTTGTGTGGAGATAAACTTTCAAATCCTTTAGGTAAATACCTAAATATGCCATATGCATATCTTTTTTATTTTTTGGTGAGATCACTATTCAGATATTTTGCCCATTTTTAAATTGGGTTGCTTGTTTTCTTGTTGTTAAGTTTTTTAGTTCTTTGTATGTTTTAGAAACAAGATATGTGTTTTGAAAATATTTTCTCCCATTCAGTTGCAACTCTTTTCATTTTATTAGGTACCCTTAGAACAGAAGTTCTTAAATTTTAATGAAGTTCATCTGATTTTTTTTCTTTCTTGGGCACTGTTTTGAGGGTTGTATCTAATATGTCATCACCAAACCCAAGTACAAGTAGATTTTCTCCTATGTTACCTTTTTTTTTTTTAAACAAATAAATTTTATTGGTACAATCAATGGTGTAGCAGTTTGGCATTATTTATGAATTCCAAAAGTAGATATTGGATTATGTTTGTAAACAGGTCTTTTCCTCTGGGCTATTGGATTCAGAGGTTTTACTTTTACTTGATAAAATAAGGAATAAGGCTTTGATTGGGTCACAACAGTAGGACATTCAGTCCCTGCCCCCTTGTTGGGTGGGGACTCACAGAGAAACTGCACTGCAGAGAAGGGAGGTGAGAGTTTTGATAAGTGAACACACAGGGAAAGAACACAGAGGAATAGAGATGGCTCCTTAGACACAGCAGAAGCCCCAGAGAGAGAGAGACAGAGCCTTTCACCCAATAGTCTACAGGTGGTCTTGTGGAGAGAGCACAGCAGCTGAGCCTGAAGAGAAACAAGCCCCAGGAAGAGAGGAACCCAGGATGCCTGAACCCTTGGCAGATATCGGCAGACATCTTGCTCCAACATGTTTTAACAGACTGGTGACGGAAGTAACTTATGCATTACGGACTGGTAACTGTAAGCTTCTACCCCAAATAAATACCCTTTGTAAAAGCCAACCGAGTTCTCGTATTTTGCAGCAGCACCCCTTTGGCTGACTAATACAAATGGTATTTGGTATAATTAAATATTTTTGCATTCATCACTTCAATCATTGTTAGAACATTAAGTAGTGTGTAAAATGCTACTGATTTTTGTGAATTAATCTTGTATCCCACCACTTTACTGAAGTAGTTCTAGTAGCATTGGTATGGATTTTTCAGGATTTTCTAGATATAGGGTCATAACATCAGTGAATAGTGAAAATTTTACTTCTTTCTTTCTTATTTGGATGGCTTTTATTTCTTTATCTAGCCTAATTGCTCTAGCTAGAACTTCCAGGACAATATTGAATAACAGTGGTAATAGTGAGCATCCTTGTCTTTTTCCTGATCTCAGCAGGAAAGCTTTTAGTCTTCCATCATTGAGTACAATGCTTACTGTATGTTTTTCATATATGCACTTTGTCATATTGAGAAAGCTTCTTTCTATTCCTACCTTTTGGAATGTTTTTATAAAAAAAAAGATTCATATTTTGTTCAAATACCTTTTCAGCATCAAATGAGAAGATGATGTGATTTTTCTTCTTCAATGTATAAATGTGGTTTATTACACTATTGATTTTCTTGTGTTGAACCACCCTTGCATACCTGAAGTAAAACCCACTTAATTGTGGTGTATAATTCTCTTAACGCACTTTTAAAATTCGATTTGCAATATTTTGTTGAGGATTTTTGCATCTATATTCATTAGAGATATTGGTCTGTAGTTTCATTTTTTTCATAGTGTGTTTATATGGTTTTGGTAATAGGGTGATGTTGGTCTCATAGAATGAGTTTTGTAGCATTCTTTCCTTTTCAATATTTTGGAAGAGCTTGAGCAAGGCTGGTATTAGATAGTTTTTGAATGATTGGGAGAATTCACCTGTGATGCCATCTGGTCCTGGACTTTTCATCTTTTGGAGATTATTGATGACTCTTTGAATCTCTTTACTTGTGATTGTTTTGTTGAGGTCATCTAGTTCTTTGAGGATCAGTGTAGGTTGTTTGTGTGTTTCTAAAATTTGTCCGTCTCGACTGCATTGTCTAGTTTTGGCATACAGTTGTTCATAGTATACTCTTTGTCTATCTTATTTCTGTGTGGTCAGTGTAATGTCCCTCTTTTCATTTCTGATTTTATTTATTTGCATATTCCCTCTATATTCTTTGTCACTCTTTGTAAAGGTTTGTAGATTTTGTTGATCTTCTCAAAGAACCAACTTTGATATTGTTGATTCTCTCTACTGTTTTTTGTCCTTGATATCATTTAATTATGCTCTGATCTTTACTATTTCTTTCTTTCTGCATGGTTTAGGATTAGTTTTCTGTTCTTATTCTAGTTTCTTTAGGTGTGCAGTAAGTTCTTCAATTTTAGCATTTCTTCTTTTTTAATGTTAGCATTGAGGGCTATATATTTTCCTCTCAGCAGAGCCCTGGCGGTGTCCCATGGATTTTGACATGTGTTTTCATTTTCATTCTTCTTAACATATTTACTGAATTCTCTTGCAATTTCTTCTTTGACCCACTGATTAAGAGTGTGTTGTTCAAATTCATATATTTATGAATTTTCCCTTTTTCAGTCAATTATTGATTTCCAGCTTCATTCCATTATGATCAAAGAAAGTGTTTTGTATAACTTCAGTCATTTTAAATTAATTGAGACCTGTCTTGTGACTCAACATTTGTCTATACTGGAGAAAGACATTCAGATTAGTTTGAGTCTCAGAGTAGGCTATTAGGATTTATCCTCTTTGGAGTGCATATCCCTTCTGGAACATGTACATTTATGTCTTTCATAAGAGTTGGGAAATTTTCAGCTATTATTTCCTCAATTATTCTTTCTACCGCTTTTCACTTCTTTTCTTCTTCTGAAACACCCATGATGCATATATTTGTATACTTCATGCTGTCACTCAAATCCCTGAGTTCCTGCTCAATTTATTCTATTCTTTTATTTTTCTGTTCTTCTGACTGTATAAATTTTTTACTAGAAAAGTTGTGAGCTTACAAATAAATCATGCATATCATACAGAATTCTCATACATCACCCACCACCAAAACCTTGCATTGTTGTAGAACGTTTGTTACAAATTATGCAATATCATCAAAATATTACAGCTAACTTTAGTCCCTGGCCTACATTTAGTATATTTTTTCCATTCTGTCATGGCTTCCTTACTCCAATAGAAACAAATCCCATACCCCCTTATACTTCTTATTGTTGACCCTTAGCATTAATATAATATCGTTTTTGATATTGATGCAAAAATATTACAATATTAGTTAACTAATGTCCAGAAGTTAAATTAATTGTACTTTTCCCATCACCATATTCTTAATACTTTATAATAGTGATGATGTATATTTGTTCTAGTTAGTAGGAGAACATTCTTGCATTTGTACTAAGCACAATCCTCATCCACCACTGAATTCACTATGTTATAAAGACTCTAGATTATTCTCTAGCTTTCTTTCAATTGTCATTTATATTCCTAGAGTATCCTTTTCAGCCACAACCACATTTATAAATCAGCAATGTTAGTTACACTCACTATAATGTTTTTACCATCAGGAAAGATGGCAAGAGAGTAGGGAGTTTCAAAAGTTGCCTTGTCCTACAGTGCAGTTAAAATAGGCTAGAAATTATCTAAACCACCTGTTCACAGGACTCAGGAGACCAGAAGAGCATCATGAACCATCTTTGGAAGAATGGAAGGAGGAGGCTCACCATCAGCAGTGAAGATTCATGAGTAGAGCAATCCATACTGTGCGCTCTGGTGTCTGTCTGCTGCTGATGGGGCAGAACACCTCAGCAAACACTCCCTGGCTGGAGCTGGAAGCCCCATTTCACAAAAAATATGGGAGGTAGAGATGGCCAGGCACCATCTTTGCCTATTGATTGGTAAAGTCAGCTGGCAAAAGCCCAATCTTAATTACAGCTAAAGTTTGACCCTGTCCAAGCCATCAAAAGGCTGATAGACTCCATTTTAACTCTGCCCCCAGCAGGAGTGGAAGTGGTGCTGATTAATAATCAGAGACTTTCTGGACAGTAGAGACTGGCTTCTTTCCACCCACATTGTACTGCTGCCCTAGCCTGGGCTACAGCCCCACCCCTGGCAGTGAAGGAAGGTGCATGGAGATTCATCAGTCTCTCTGTACAACTAAAGATGGTTTTGATCTGCCTGGCTTGAATTACTCTCCACATCTGCAGCTTCATCCCTGCCCCTGGCAGTGGAGGAGGATTGTGGCAGTTTGATATTATTGATGAATTCAGAAAAGAAATACTGATTATATTTGTAAACTAGTCTGTTCCTCTGGGTATGATTAAGTTATGATTAGGGCTTTGATTGGGCCATGTCAGTCAGATGTTGAGTTCCTACCTCCTTGGTAGGTGGAGGCTCACAGAGAAAAGACATGGCAGAGGAGAGAGATTGGAGTTTTAAGCTGGAGTCCCAGGAAGTGAATACATAAGAGAAGAACACAGAGGAATAGAGGTGGCTCCATTAGACACGGCAGAGGCACTGGGAAGAGAGAGAGCCTGGTAGTTTAGAGCTGACCTTGTGGAAAGAAGAGAGCAGCTGAGCCAAGAGAGGAATGAGCCCCAGGAGAGAGATGAGACTTATCCCAGCCTACAGCTGATATTGGAAGACGCTGGGACTACAGAGCTTTAAAAGGAAGAGGGAGGCTAAACTCTTGCATATGTCGGCAGCCATCATGCTCCAATACATGACAAAAGAAATTGGTGAGGGAAGTAATTTATGCTTTATGGCCTGATGTACTAGTCAGGGTTCTCTAGGGAAACAGAATCAACAGGAGATATCTGTCAATAGTATGTGATTTTATAAGAATCTCTCATGCGACAATGGGGATGCACTGAAAAAAATATGTAGTACCTTTTGTCTAATTTCTTTCTTGTTTTTTTTTTAACCCTTAATGGAAGATTAATAATATATTAATGTACACTACTGTTCATATTTTGTGCTGGTTGAATGTTTGCCTTATATTAACATCATGTATCATTAAGGTACATTTGTTCAGTTTCAAAGAAAATCATATTCTCTATGCAATATTACCCATACTCATATTTCACACAAGGTTTCACTATGCAATACAGTCCTATGTTACATTTTTTAGCTTTCCTTCTAGCAAACTATGACCTTACACTTTACCTTTCAACTAATGTCATACCCATATAAAAGCATTGTTAGTTACAAACACTATGATGTATTTTTACCATTTTTAATCATTTTCAAAGATTTGTAAACAATCTTTTTACGAATTCTGCACAGATTAACTCTCAACTTTCCATTCTCTAACCTCATTCTATTTTCTGGTGACATAGTCTAATTATTAACTCCATGAGTTTACACAATGTTTTTGGTTCATAATAGCACAATCATACAGTATTAGTGCTTTTGTGGTTGGCTAGCTTCACTCAACATAATGTCCTGCAAGTTCATCCATGTTTTCATATGCTTCATGACTTCATTTCTTCTTAGAGCTGCATATTCCATCATGTGTATACACCACAATTTGTTTATCCATTCATTGGTTGGACACTGGGGTTGTTTCCATCTTTGGTCAATTATGAATAATGCTGCTATGAACATCAGTGTGCATATGTCTGTTCATTTCACTTCTCTCAGTTCTTCTGGGTATATGCCTAGACCCTTCTAGGTATTGCAGGGTCGCATGGCAAATCTATATTCAACTTCCTTGGGAAGTACCAAACAATCCTCCACAATGGCTGTACCATTCAACATTCCCACCAACAGTGAATAAGTGTTCCTATCACTCCACATCCTCTCCAACATTTGTAGTTTTCCATCTTTTTAAAAGTGACTATTCTAATAGGTGTAAAATGATATCTCATTGTAGATTTGATTTCCATTTCCTTCACTAGTGGTGTTGAACATTTGTTCATGTGTTGTTGTTGTTTTTCTCCATTTGTATTTCTTCTTTGGACAAATTTCTATTCAAGTCTTTTGCCCATTTTTAATCAGATAGTTTGTTTTATTATTATTGAGTTGTAGTATCTCTTTATATTTATGGACATTAAACCCTTATCGAATATGTGATTGCCAAATATTTTCACCCATTGAGTCAGCTGCCTTTTCATCCTTTTGACAAGGTCTTTTGAGGTGTAAATATGTTTAAATTTGAGGAGGTCCCATTTAACTATTTTTTTTCTTTTGTTATTCATGCTTTGATTGTAAGGTCTAAGAAACCACCACCTACCACATGATCTTGAAGATGTTTTCCTATATTTTCTTCTAGTTGGTTTATGGTGCTGGCTTTTATATTTAGGTATATAAATCCATTTTGAGTTGATTCTTATATAGAGAGTGAGATAGGAGTCCTCTTTCTTGCTCTCTGTTTTGTTTGTTTTTTGATATGGATGTCCAATTCTCTCTGCACCATTTGTTGAAGAGACTGTTGTATTCCAGTAATGTATACTTGGTAAGTTTGTTAAAAACCAGTTGGCCATAGAAGTGAGGGTCTATTTCTGGACTCTCAATTCTATTCCACTTATGAACATGTCTGTCTTTATGCCAGAACCATGCTGCCATGCTGTTTTGACCACTACAGCTTTGTAATATGATTCCAGTACAGTCAGTGAGAGTCCTCACACATCACTCTTCTTTTTTAGAAAGTTTTTCACTATTTGGGTGTCCTTTGCCTTCCAAACACATTTAGTGATTGTCCTTTATATTTCTGTAAAGTAGGCTGTTGGAAATTTTAATGATCTTGTATTGAACCTATAAATCACTTAGGATAGGATTGACATCTTCACCAAATTTAGACTTCTAATCCATGAACACCAACTATCTTTACATTTGTTTTGGTTTTCTTTGATTTATTTTAGCAGTGTTTTATAGTTGTCTGAATATAGGTCCTGTACATCTTTGGTTAAATTGATTCCTAGGTATTTGAATCTTGTTTGTGATCTTAGAAGGAAAGCTTTCAACATATCCCCATTGAGTTTGATGTTGGCTGTGGGTTTTTCATATATGCCTTTTATCATTTTGGGGAATATCCTTCAAAGTGTTTTAACTAATAGTGGATGCTGGATTTTTTTTTCAAATGCCATTTCTAGGTTGATCAAGATGATCATGTGTTTATCTTTTTCTTCAATTTGTTAATGTGATGTATTATATTAATTACCCTTCCATGCCAAGAATAAATACCAATTGTTCATGGTATATAATTCTTTTAATGTGCTTTTGGATTCTATTTGCAAGTATTCAGTTGAGAATTTTTGCATTGATGTTCATTAGAAAGATTGGTCTGTAATTATTTTTTCTTGTAATATCTTTATATGGGTTTGGTATTAGGGTGATGTTGGCTTCATAAAATACATTGGGTGTTTTCCTGCCTCTAAAATTTTTTGGAAGCATTTACACAGGATTGGTGTTAATTCTTTTTGAAATTCATGGTAAACTTCACCTGTAAAGCAATCTCGTCCTAGACTTTTCTTTGTTGCAAAATTTTTTATGGCTGTTTCCACCTCTTTAAGTGTGATTGGCTTGTTAAGTTCTTGTATTTCTTGTAGAGTCAATGTTGATCATTTGTGTGTTTCTAGGAATTTTTCAATTTCATCTAGATTGTCTTATTTGATGGCATACAGTTTCTCATAATATCCTCATCATCCTTTTTATTTCTGTGAGGTCAGTCGTAATACCTCTCCTTTCATTTCTGATTTTATTTATATCTTCTCTCTTTTTTTCTTTCTTCGTCTAGCTAGGGGTTTGTCAATTTTATTGATCTTCTCAAAGAACTAGATTTGGGTTTCATTATATTCTCTATTTTTTCTCAATTTCATTTATTTCTGCTCTATTTTTTTTATTATTTCTTTCCTTCTGTTTGCTTTGGAATTGGTTTGCTGCTCCTTTTCTAGTTCCTCCAGGTGTTGTCAAATGTTGTTTGCTGATTTTAGCTGTTTCTTCTTTTTTAAATATATGCATTTAGGGTTATAAATTTTCTTCTCAGCACTGCCTTTGCAGTATCACATACGTTTTGAAAAGTTTCTTCATTTTACTCATCTTGAGATCTTTACTATTTTTTTTTTTACAATTTATTCTTTGACCTACTTATTATTTAAGAGTGTGCTGTTTAACCTCTACACATTATTGAATTTTCCCCTTTCCTATCTATTAGTGATTTCCAGCAATATTGCATTATAATCTGAGAAGGTGCTTTGTATAATTTCATTCCTTTTTATATTTACTGAGACCTGCTTTCTAACTCAACATTTGGTCTATCCTGGAGAAAGATCTGTAAGCACTTGAGAAGAATGTATGACCCACTGATTTGGGATGTAAAGTTCTCTATATGTCTGTTAGGTCTAGCTTGTTTATCATATTGTTCAGGTTCTCTATTTCCTTATCGATCTATCTAATTATCTCAGTGGTATGTTGATCTCCAACTAATATTGTAGAGATGTCTATTTCTCCCTTCAGCTTTGCCAGCATTTGCCTCATGTATTTTGTGGCACCCTAGTTAGATGCACCAATATTTATGACTGTTACTTCTGCCTGGTGGATTGCTCCTTTTTAAATATATTTTGGCCTTCTGCATCTCATAACGTTTTGCATTTAAAGTCTGTTTTGTCTGACATTAGTATAGCTACCTCTGCTCTTTTTCAGTTAATGTTTGCATGGAATATCTTTTTCCAACTTTTCACTTTCAGCCAATTTGTATCCCTGTGTGTAAGGTGAGTCTTTTCTAGGCTGCATATGAATGGTTCATGTTTTTTAATCCATTCTTTCAGCCTATATCTTGACTGGGTATTTTAACCCATTCACATTCAATGCTATTACTATAAATGCATTATATCCCTCCACCATTTTATTCTTTGACTTTGATGCCATAACTTATTTTCCTCTTTTTTTTTTCCTTTTTGGTTATCCTTTCTGATAGTTCTCCCTTCTACACTCTCTTCCAAGCCTCTCTGTCCTGTTTTTTTTTTTCCTTTCAGGCTGTAAGACTCCCTTTAATGCTTTTTGAAAAGCTGAATTCTTTTTTATGAACTCTCTTAGTTTCTGTTTATTTGTGAATATTTTTACATCACCTTCATATTTGGAAGACAATTTTGCTGGATAAAGAATTCTATGCTGGCAATTTTTCTCTTTCGGTATCCTAATTGTATCATACTACTGTCTTCTCATTTCCATGTTTTCTGATGAGAAATCTGCCCTAAGTCTTCCTTGGTGTCCCTTTTATGTAAATGGTTTGCTTCTCCCTTGCTGCTTTCAGAATTTTCCCCTTATCTTTGGCATTTGACATTAGGAGTAGTACATGTCTTGGAGTAGGTCTATTTGACTTCATTCTGACAGATGTATGATGTGCTTCTGGGACATGTACATTCATTTCTTTCATTAGAGTTGGGAAATTTTCAGCCATTATTTTCTCAAATACTATTTTTGGTCCTTTTCCATTCTCTTCTCCTTCTGAAACTCCCATGACATATATTTTGTTGCACTTCATGTTATCATTCAACATCCTGGGTCCCTGCTCAATTTTTTGCAGTCTTTTTTCTCTCTGTTCTTCTTTCTCTTCAATTTCCACTGTCTATGCATCGCATATTCTTTCTTCTATCATTTTGAGCCTGCTGTTGTATGCATCTAAGTGCTTTTGATCTCACCTATTGTGTCTTTTACTCCCATGAGCTCTGTTACTTTACTATTCAGGTTTTCAAATTATGCTTCATGCTCTCCCAGTGTCCCCTGGATGTCCTTTATGTCATTAGTCCTATTGTCTTTCAACTCATTGATTTGATTTAGGAAATTTGTATAAACCTCATTGATTAGTTTTCTCAAATTCTGTGTCTCGTTTGCAGCTTTGATATATTCCTTCAATTGAGCCATATCTTCCATTTTCTTGTATGACTTTTAATTTTTTGCTGACAACTAGACATCTGATTATCATGATAAGTTTACTCTGATGCTGATTATGATGATGAGTTTATTTTGATTTTTAAGGTTCAACCTGTTCCAGCTCTTTAGGATTATCCATTTAATTGGTCAAAAATAGACCATGGACCCAGTAATGAATGGGTTACAGTCCACTTCCAAGGGCCTTTGGGAGGGAGTTGTAAAAACACCCAAAATTCTATTATTTATTTGATTTTAATTTCCTTGGTCCACCACCAGAGGAAGCTCTTCAGCAGCCCCTTGAGTTCAAACCTTGGTCAGAAACTGTTTGCTGCAACACTAACAATGTGACAGATGATCTTGCCTCAAGACTATTCAGAGCACGTGAATCAAACTTTCTCAGAGGCTGTTCTCCAATCTTTGCTGGTAGCCCACACCTTTTTCCTGGTAGGAAATAATTCCACTCCCGTCCACAACCTCAACAACCTCCCAGTCAGTAGGGAGGGTGTTTGAAAGAGTTGGGTCTCTTTAGTTCCCTGCCAGCTTCCAGGGCACACAATAGTGCAGCCCCACACAGCCTGGAAGGGCTTGTGGGAAACAGCAGACTAAATTTATTGGCCAAAAGCTGAATCAGCCTTTGGATGAGTCCCTCTCTCTCTCCTTTCACAGGGAGGTGGATGCCTGTAGCTCCCACTGTCCGTAGCTGCCGGCCAGAGGCTGGAGAATTCAAAGCTGTCTGCTCTGAGGGTGAGGGGATGTGTGCTGGCAGCTGCAACTGCAGCTTTTACTCACAGAGTTTTACTGTTGAGATTCTTTCTTTACCTTTGCCCTTCTTTTTTCTGAGTGGTGCCCAGGCTTCCGCTGGTACCAAAAACCTAAAACGTTTTTTCCAAGCCATTTCTGCCTGCCCTATACCTACTTTTCTGGGAAAGAAGTGAGTACTGTATCTCTCTAATCCTCCATGTTCCCAGAGGTCTCTTCAGTGTATTTTTAATCTCTATTATTGTTCCTTTCATCCTTATAATTTCTATTATGCTTCTTTTTATACTTTCAAATTCTTCTTTATGGTCACACATTGTCTTCTTAATTGACTTTATCATGTTATGCATATTTTCCTTAATCTCCTTGAATGGATTTAGGAGATTTGTTTGAACTTCTTTGCTTAGTTGTTCCAAGTTCTATGTCTCCTCTGAATTTTTAATTTGTTCCCTTGCTGAGTCATATCTTCCTGTTTCTTAGTAAGTCTTGTAATTTTTTGTTGATGCCTAAGCATATGATTGCCTTGATAAGTTAACTCTGAAGTACAGTTTCGCCCTCTTGTCTAGGATTTTATTGTTGATTGTCTTTTTGTTAAGGCTTTTCTTTGATGTTTGACTTAGATATGCAACACAATATTTAGCATTGTACTTTTTGTGTAATTCTTTCACCTCTGGGGGAAATTTTCCTTTCCTCTGTTCCTTCCCTGGAAATCTTGACAATTTTTTTGTGCATAATTTTTTCCCCAGTACCTATGATGTGTTTAAATTCTCTCCCTTACTCAGTGCCCCATTTTCTTTACATTTTTCAATTCTGGGACCCTCTTGTCTTACAGCATTCATTATTGTGGGAACCCTCTGATCTTTACATCTAAGAAATAGTTTGGAGGCCTGTTTCTCTACCCACACAGAGAATTCTCCACTATCAGTTCAATTTCCATGCTCTATTAATCAGTTATCTTAGACCTGTGCTGCCACATTATCGCCTACGTGTATCACTAAATGTTTCTGTAATCTTGCTACCGCATTATCAACCTGGAATTCTTGTGATGTTATTTACGACCCTCATGTACATGATAGCTGCCTGCTCCCCTGCACATACACCCTAAACTTTTACTATGTAAAAGAGAGAATAAAAACTGTGTTGGGGTTCAGCTTGAGAGGATAGCTTCTTCAGCTGTTCTTCCCCTGACCTCTCTCAACCTCCATGTTCAGAGTAATTTCATTGTGCCACCACGGGGTCAGCTAGACAGATCCCCACAAGACTTTGCAGGATGGATTCCTGCACATTATAAACCCCCACTTTTTTTTTCCTCTGGAGGCTTTTTCACCTCCAGTTTCTTACCCATTAAGTTATCTAATGCCAAGGAGCTGGATGTGGTTAATCCAGGAAGGTGGGTCACTCAAGAAAAGTCTGCTTGGCTTGGGAGTCCTACGGACAGTAATTGGATTGAGTGAGTACATTTAGCCACTGCCATTCTGCCATGATATTTTTCTCCCTTCCCCTTGAGGTCCCTTTGTATACAGCATTCCTCACTGGCTTGTGTACTGCCCTGAGTCTCTCAGGACTTGGATATATCCCTGGATGTGCATGGGGTTCTAATTCACTACTGTGAATACCTGTGAAGTGTGTCTTCCATGGAAGGTACCTGAGCCACTGTCTCAGGAGAACTCCTAAGCTTTGCATGGGGCTAAATGAGGAGTTGTGTAGAGGACTAGCCAATCCAGAATGGAAGTTTACTACCTGAAAGTCTGAAAATTCAGAGACCATATAATGGATTGTGAGGAAGATTCAAATAACCATTTCTGGCTTTGAAGATGTAAGGTCACCACAAGCCTAAGAATACAGAGACACTGTGGATGTGAAAGAATGGAAATATTTTCTCTCCCTAAGCCTCCAAAAGGAATGCAGCCTGCCAATACAGTTTAGCCTGATGAGAACTATTTCAGACATCTGACCTCCAGTGCTACAAAAAAAATAAATTTACATTGCTTTTAAAAACTACTTTTGTAGTAATTTCTTACAGTAGCCATAGGAAATCAATACTCCTTCCCAAGGTTTCTCTTTGCATTTAAAATATAATTCAAACCCGTTACCATATATTACAAACCCTGCAAGATCAGCTCCCATCATCAACGACACTCCCCTGCCTTTTATGAGTTCTTTAAACTAGCATAATTTATTTCTACCTTAAGGTATTTTTACTACCTCTCCTCTGTAACTCATATGTTCTTTCCAGTCTGTATAAATGGCTTTTGCTGCTCATGCTGTAGCTTGAATGCTTTTCCAAAATATCTTCTCCAAATACCTGGTGTAAAGTAATCCCTAGGCATATTTTATCACATTGCCTATGTTATTCTCAGAAGAGCAAATATTTTTGCTATTTTACTTGTTTATTTATGTATTTATTTATATCTGCCTCCCTAGTCTCCACTACTAGACTATAAGTTCCATGTGAACAGAATACACAATAGTGCCGGAACATAGTATGCAATCTAAAGTGTACACTGCATGAATGCATGAATAAATGGTGGAATAAGTAGCAGTTCCTTTATGGTGCCAAACAGGTGACTCTTAAAAAATTTTCAGTGGGAAAATTTTCATAAAAGTTTAAGAAAATTACAATTACAAAAAATGAGATATATGGTCCTTTCCAATAATTTTTATGTATCTTTTCACTGACCTCACATTCTTTTGTGGCTCAGAGTAAATAGGGAGCAATATTCATAATTGGTTCATTTGGCAGAGACTTTTTTCAAACACATCCTAATTTGATTTCATTATAGATTCCCTATATAGCCCATGGTGCTATATGAGGACAGACATGGTCATGCATTGCTGTGGGAACCTGGCCCTCACCTGAAATAATCAAATTGCTCTAGAATGTAAGTTCCAAGGGCAGAGTATTGATATGTCTTGTTCTTTGCTATGTCCTCAGGGATATATAATAGTACCTGTTCAGCAATCAATAAATATTTATTGAATAAATGAATGAGAGCGGTTTTGTATATTCATAAATCAGCCCCATAATGTGGACAATGGAGCTAAATAACAAAAAAAGTGAGGTATTCAGTAGAAGTGGTTTCAGGGAGCTTATATCTTAACAACAGGCACCCTGAAGGTGGAACAATGGAAGATATATGAGGTTTATTACAAGAGCTGTGTGGCCTACTCCTTATAGACTTCAGTATCTGTTGTAATCTCCCTTTGTAGGGGTGCTACATGTTTGATGAAGCAAACAAGTATGAATCTTCATTGCCGCATATTCATTAAGGAACATCACTGTGGTAGAAGCAGAGGTACCCTATTAACTCACCTAACTTCTTGCTGTATTTAGCATTATTAGCTAGGAACTGAGAGAACAGGATAATTAAAAGTTTCTCAGGAAAGCATGAATGCTTCAGGTGAACAGTAAATGACAATGTGATGCCGTTTTCTACATTACAAGAGTCTGATTTTAATTCATAGCTATAGCTGTGGACATTTATCTCCTTCATTATATTTTGAGCAGAAACCTTGAAAACAGAAAATATTTTGTATCCTTTTTTACATCATATCACCTCCACCCCCACGCTTAAAAAATCTGCATCATTGAGTCCTTCCTTACCTTATATAAAGTCCTGTACAAAGTTTGGGCAAGGAACACAACAAGAAATATCTATGATCATGATATGAATAAGGTTGTAATCAAACTTAGGGGGAATAATAAATATTATTATTGAAAACCATTGAAAACCAGAGGACCATACAAGGCAAAATTGAGACTTGTAAGGGGTTATGTAAGGAGCAAGAGCCTAGTGACAGGTGAAGACAAGTGAATCTTTCCTTGAGGCATTGGGTACTGTTGGACTGAGCATTAAAGGAAGAATAGGGTTGGGAGATGGAAAGACCTGGTGAAAGTAGTACAGATAAGGTAAAAAACTTAAAGAATGGAATTGACATATTCAAAGAACAATTAAGAAAGGGGCCTGACTTAGGGATTGTACAAGTGAATATAGAAAATAAGGAAACGAAGTGAGCAAAAATAGTGCTCACTTTATTTGTTTAGTAACTAAACTAATTAAGGCTGAAGCCTGATGTAAAAGAGGCCAGTCGTTACACTATAAATGACAGGATATTTCTAGATTAGGGAGGAAAGGAATCTTTTGAGAAGTTTTCTTAGGGGTTCTGAAGAAAGAAAATGTTATTGTAGTAACCCAGATATAAAATTGAATACATTATGAATATAATTTCAGAGGAATATTTCAGATTGTATACTGGCTATAAAAAGAGGTAGGAGAGATTCTACTTTCCCACTCATGATCACAACATACCTTCTCCTTTCTGAAGCAACAAAATCTATTCCCAACTCCTTTATGAAGTCTCTGCTGACCAATCCAGTGGAAATTCTTTTCTTCCATTGTAGGAGAGTGCATCATGTCCCCTATAGAAACCATGTTCAAGTCCCAAACCTTGGTCCTGTGGGCATGAACCCATGTAAAAAGGACCTTTGAAGATTTTATTAATTAATGTGTGCCCACACCTCATGAGGGTGAGACTTAACCTCATATGGCTGAAGTCCTTATATCAAAGGAAATTAGACAAGGACAGGAAGCTACATGGGAAGCAAGAAGCTGGAATTCAACAGAACCTGGAAGAGAAAGGAGAAATGTTACCATGTGCATGGCTAAGTGACAGAAAAGCCATGGAACCTCAAAGATTGCCAACCAGCAGGAGATAACTACTCAGGTAAGAACAAAATCGTCTAGCCACTGAAACTTAGACAATAAATTCCTGCTGTTAAACCATCCCATTGTATGGGATTTGTTTAAGCAGACCAGAAATTAAAACAACCACTTAGAACTTTGTAATCAGAATGGTGCTAAGGTTAAAAGGTGTAAACACAAATAAATGAAAATCAAAACATACCCCTTGAAAATTCTTTATAATTGGGCATTTACATTCCTATCTA
The DNA here is from genome assembly GCA_029593785.1 of Cabassous unicinctus. Taxonomy (NCBI): domain Eukaryota; kingdom Metazoa; phylum Chordata; class Mammalia; order Cingulata; family Chlamyphoridae; genus Cabassous; species Cabassous unicinctus. Next base: position 20,849 of record JAQZBX010005007.1, on the reverse strand, counting down.
GGGCTCAAAATATACATTTAACTGTTCTGATTTAGTATGGCTGTAATGTTAGAGGATTATGGCTCTGGCTACATTCTGACATCAATGCCACAGAAATCTTTCTTAAAATTATTTTGAGCTTTATATTATTAAATATTATTTTTGAATATTTGAAACTTGCTTTCACAGAAGCCAACAGCATAAATATTTTCATTGACTTGCTGTGGAAACAGTCTTCTAAATAATCCAGAGAACAGAGTTTTATTTCTGGACCTACTTTAAAAACTAACATTGGCAACCAACTGACCTTTAAAAAACTCTCATCAGGTATTTCCAGGTGAAAAAATATTCAAAACATATTTTTACCAGATATATTTACCTCCAGAAATGTTTATTTCTCTAAGTTCTTTAGGGTTTTTTCCTTATAATTCTTATTTATCACACTTAAATTTCTTAAATTCTTTCCTTCTACCTTAAGGCTAAAGTGTAAGCACTAGTAAAATGACTGTAATTTAATAGAAATATTTCTGAAATCAAGAGGAGCATGAATTCTCCCAAAAACAAATAGGCAAAAGAACATTTGTTTACTAACAACATAATATTTTAGTAAAATTTTTAAAGCTTATTTGAATAATATGGGCAGTCATAAAACTCAAAACTTAGATGAGAATGTGGATTTTTAAATTCTAAAATGAAATAGTTTTTAAAATTTTTGTGTTGGGAACTTCATCTGTATTAAACTCATTACATGAGCAAGGAATAAAATTTTGAATCATTTTTTAAACCTCAATGTAGTTTTAGGGGGCTTTCTAGTTTCCTTTTGACTCTTAGAAAAAGAGCATATCAAAATAAAAGTTATTTATATTTGATAAATTATAATCAACTCTGAAAACTGTAGAGAATCTTAATACGCTATATGGTGACAAAGGGAGACATTTAATCTCTATAGATTGCAAATGTTCCTTCTTTACACTCTTTCCTAAAAGTCCATATGTTCTTAAATGTAAAAGTTCTAATGATTTCAAGGATTATCACTCAGAAACACCTCAACTAAATGGACTATGTTTCACAAGGTGATGTAGGAAATGTTTGGGAGAGGGATACAAAATGAAAATGGGCAGTGTGGGCTAGTAGGGAAGATGATCTGCACATTAACCAAAGTTATACAAAATAAAATGTAGAATTACTCAAATGAGGCTTAAAATGTTCTGTTTGGTGAAAGATGTCATAGCAATTTTTGAAAATGGTATTTCAGTGAAGTGGTAAGAACAGGGTTTAAATATTTGAAGAAAAGCATTCCAGAAATAAAGACACCATAGGAAGAAACATGGATATAAGAAAGTGAAAACTAGGTAAAAATAATAGTGAGTTTGACTAAAGTAAAAGAAAGATGAGTCTTTTGAGAAGCAGTTTTGATGTTGGAGAGAAGGCCCCAGGAGAAGAGAAGCGAGCCATTCACCTGATCGTCTACAGCTGACCTTGTGGAGGAAACAGGAGCTAAGCCTGGAGAGAAACGCAGCCCCGGGAAGAGAGGAACCCCAGAAGCCTGAACCCTGGCAAATGCCGGCAGCTGTCTTGCTCTAACACGTGGCAATGGACTGGCAAGTGTCAATTGAAGAAGGAGAAAGGAAAGCCAAAGAGCTGAATGTTATGTTTTTTGAAACTAGTGCAAAAGCAGGATACAATGTAAAGCAGCTCTTCCGACGTGTTGCAGCAGCCTTGCCTGGAATGGAAAGCACACAGGACAGAAGCAGAGAAGACATGATTGATATAAAACAGGAAAAGCCTCAAGAGCCACCCGTCAGCGAAGGAGGCTGTTCCTGCTAATCGCCCATGGCATCTTCAACCCTTCTCCAGAAGCTCACTGTTTTGGCCCCTTTCTCTTTCATTGACTGCAGTGTGAATATTGGCTTGAACCTTTTCCCTTCAGTAATAACGTATTGCAATTCATCATTGCTGCCTGTCTCATGGAGATGATCTATTAGCTTCACAAGCACAAAAAAGTCAGTGTCTTCATTATTTATATTTTACAAAAAGCCAAAAGATTCCAGAATATTCCAGTGATAACTTTAAAAGTTAGATACATTTTCTTAACTTTTTTTTTCCTTTTTTAATGTTATGACAATGTACTTCAAAATTATGGAAATCTAAGCAGTATGAGTGTGGCTTGATTAAGGAGCAATATACTCACTACGGCATTTGCCTACCTACTTGATCTCTCCCTGCTTTTCTCACTCTCCCTTATCCAATCCTTATTCTCACCCTACCTTCCTCAGAACAAACAGGAGCTGGCAAGGCAGCAGTCAGACCAAACCCATTGGAATTATCCTTAAATTTTAGGGATACTACTTGCTGTAGGCTTTGGGTCAAGATGTCCAGAATTATCCCTGAGCACTGATATAAATTCCTTTGAGGTCAAATCTGAGCTATCATGGTGGCATTGCTTGGATGAGAAAAGGGTTCTAGGGCATCTTCACAATGAATCCTATAGAACGTACTGAGTACTTACAAGTTGAAGAACATAAAATGTATTTCTGACCAAAACCAATGACCCTTTCACATGCGTTTTATTAGACTCTGGGAGAAATAAGTGAACAAGTACATCAGTACAGGTTTTTTAATATTTAAATCTTCATGGTAAAATAAAGTTCTAATGTACTGTTTCTCCCAAGATTTAAAACTTTTCAAGTTAGTTACTCTATTTTTTTTAGAAAAACCTTTTCAGACAATAGCTTTTGCTTGAGTTTTCTTTCCTTCTTTTTAAATGCTGTACAGGCAAGATACTGTTGAAGTCAAATTTCCTTAAGAAAAAACAATGAAAGAATTTAAATTTGGCACTATGATCAAAACTATTATAAACAGTAGAAACAATGTGATATCTAAAACTTACCCACAAAAGAACCCTCAGGTTTTGCTCAGAACATTTGAGTTCAAAATGAAGAAGGAAACAATTTTCTCATAATCCCTTACAGGCAGATATGAAAAAGCATACATACAAGAACAGAAAAGGAGAGAATGGAAATAAAACTCAATTTTATGCCTTATTTTTCAGCTTTTTTTTTTTTGTAATGTTGGGTCTTTCAGTCTGTTTTTGCCTTTTATTAGATCTGTATTGTTAGGTTAATTAACCAGTGATTTAATTTTATATTTAAGCTACAGGTTATCTTTTTTCTTTGGTGATATTTATTTCTTTGCCTTTTTTTTTCCCCTCCTTTTTAACTACTTTCAATTTTTGGATGTTTTATTGAATCTATTTAGAACTTGATCACCTTGGTAATATGTATTTCCCTTAAAACATTGCAAACAAATATATTAGGAGTGCACCCTCTTTACTAGTTATTGTGAGATTGCTGTGTTAGTTAATAAACACATTTGTAAATACATTGTTTGCAGGAAGAAAATTTCTGAGTTATTGCTCAGCCTGCTGAATTTATGTTGTAAGCATTACTTAACACAGTATAAAAGTGAAAAAACAACAACAATATCTTCATACTTCCTCTTCTCCTCATTGCAACAAAACCTTTTAACTGGGAGAATTTTATTCCCCTCTCTTTTCTCTTCCTCTTTCACTTCCCACTTATTGTCACCTTGTAATATTCAGAGAGCACTTGGATTATGGACCTGAAGAGAGAAATGCTTTCGGATAATCATTAGCCCACATACCAGTAATTTATGCTCAAAGACAGGATGGAGTTGTAAAGTGCTTTTATAATGCAATATTATTGTTAAAGTCAAGGGTTGACTTTTTTGTTTTATTTTGACATGGCATGTCCTGAAATAAATATCAATTCAATATGGCAAACAAAAAAAGAAAAGAAAGATGACTGGGAGAAAATGTTGCAAAGATAGAGCTAGATGATATTTGAGCTAGGATTAGATTACATCTAGAGTTTTTCTAGATGGCTTCTATAAGCAATGGGGACTCAAAGATTTTTGGGTAAAAGGCTGAAATGATCAAACTATGCTTTAACAAATTAGGCTAGTGAGATGTATAAAATGGATTATAGGAGAGAGAAAGCTGGCAGCAAGGAGACCAACAGATAGGCTGTCTTCATCAGCCAAGTGGGGACCTGATGGTGGTGTGGAACTAGACAGGAGAGGTTTGGTGAGATAGATATTATGGGGATAGAATCCAAAAGACTTTGTAACTGATTGGATGGCAAGGGACAAAGACGAATCAAAGCTGATGTCAATATTTAAGGTCTATGTGATACGAAGAAATGTAAAGAAAATGGAAATTGGAGAAGTTATGAGTAGAAAGATAGGTGTGAATTTGTACATATTAAGCATTAGGTGTGAAAATTTTCAAATGAAAGCACTTTGATGGCAGTTCTTAATTTTGGTCAGCAGCTTAGAGAAGAAGTAGGACTGATGATTTGAAATCATCTGCAGATTATAATACTTACCAGTTATTGAATGCTTAACTTTGTGCTAGACACCATGCTAAACACTGTACATATATTATCTCACTTGAGCCTCAAACTTGGGGAAAAAAGCCATTATTAGTCTATTAAGACGAAAAGAAATGAAATCATTTGCCCAAAGTTTCTCAACAACTAAAAGGAAGTGCTGGGATTGCAAGCAGATAAGTGTGAAACCAAAGCAGATCTCAAGATGTAAATGAATTAATTAGAGGGTGGCTTTACATGTTATCCCTTACCTTTCCTTTCCTTCCTCAGTTATTTCCTTATTTCATGGAGAGGGGCCTGGCATTGTCTGGAGTGATGTTTAGATGGTTCTATCTTAGTTTACCAGGCCACTATGATAAATACCACACAATGGGTTGGCTTAACAACAGGAATTTATTGTCTCATTGTTTCAGAGACTTGAAAGCTTGCTTCCTCTAGGGATCTGTAGTATTCTGGCTGGCTGGCAATTCTTGTGTTCCCTGGCTTTCCCATCACACAGTGAGGACCTCTGCTTTTTCTTCTTGATTCCCTTGACTTTCTGCTTTTAATCTTCCAAAAGCTTTTTTTCATAAAGCCTCCATTAACAGGATTAAGATCCAACCTCATTCAGTTAGGTCACAACTTAACTAAAACAACATCTTCACAAGGTCTTATATTCAATGAATTTACACCCACAGAAACTTGTTCTTTCCTGGGGTACATAATTCAACCTACCACATATGAGATAATAAAATAGATTCTGATGCCTCTAAATAAGTTCTGAATGGGATTTTAGCCCCATGAGGTTAGTACAGGGTAACAGAGGAGAAGATGACCCACAACATGACTGACAGATAACATGGCTGGCAGACTACATGGCCAGCAGACAACATGACTGCAAAACATTGCTGGGACCTTGAATTTAACCTTGAGGCCCCAGTTTCTCTTTCCAGGACCTCCCCTTGGCCCCAGATATTCCAAAAAGGCCTCACCATTGGCCCCCAACATAGGTGGTGTAACCAATAGCCACTGGAATCCATCCGTTTATCATTAGCAAGGGGGTAGAATAATTAACAGTTTAAAAAGTAATCACATGAGGCAGAGGCTGATCGCTCTGCCTAGAGGGGCCTGCACTAAGTTTTGGTGTTTATTTCCATCTTTCTTTCCCATTTCTCAGCAAGCTCTGTTCTTTCCCCCATTTCCCAAATAAATTCTTTTTACTGGCCTAACTAAACTGGCATGTTCACAAATTCTTTTACGCTTCATAGTCAAGAACCTAGAGGAATCCAACACTTCTCCATCTTCAGATGATCTCATATCTTTTCATGTTTTTGAAACCTCATAAAAGTCCAGGACAACAAGAAAGTACCACTTAGCAATTTGTTAAGGGCTCATGGATAATGTTCACCATTCCTCAGAGGTTGAACCTATAATGTGTGTCCCTGAAATCCAGTTTCAGCCTCAGCACTTAAAATGAACCATATAAAACCTAGTGGATTATATGATAAAGTAGTTGATATCAGGAGACTTTGAATAAGCCACAAGAATACAATCTCTTCCCATTCCATCCACTGACCTGGATACAATTTTCAATGAGAAAAAGACAGGGTTTTGTTGCAGCTAATTTTGATTCACCAAGCATTGTTTAGAACAATCATTGAAAGACTAAATGCCCACATCAAAGCAGTCTTGTATGAGTAAAGTTTAAAAACACAAGCTTTGAAAGCAAAAATTCTTTCATCATAAGACACAAACTTGGATAAAAAGCCTGTATAAGTAATGGTATGTCTGTTTTGGAATGAACGTTAACTGGAAGCTAAAAAGGTTCCCTGACAATGTCAAACCAGCCCCAGCTCTTATCCCTGCTGCAGTGCAGCCACAAGGAAAGTCACCAAAGTACCTGAATTCTGTGCATAATAGAGTCTGAACATAGGCCAGACAAAACTTCTCACCCCAATATGCAGTGTTAGCCTTCAGATAATATCTAATATATTTTGAGCTCTTACAGTGTTTCAGGATCTGTTCAAAGCTATTTACATGCAATACCTTCTTAGCATTCCTTACAAGGTAGATACTATTTTTCCCTCATTTTATGTATAATGCTATTCCATGTCTACTCTGAAAGCATTTCTGGCTTGTTTGGAGGTTATTGTCAGAGATACTCACTCATGCCTCTTGCTTCCAGGTTCTATCCAAAAGGTATGAATGAAAAGATCAGATAAGCTGTTGGGGATCAAAGTATCCACTTTCTTTATAGAGGTCTAATCACTCCAAACTATAACGTCCCTGGTAGAACTACATTAGAGAATTTATTTTAGAATTGAAGCCATAGAAACCAGGCTTCCTATCACTCCCTTAGAAATCTGAACCTTAGATCCTGCCAGTGGGGTGTATTGGGTCTGCAGACAGACTACATACATATCACAAGCCAGCAGAGATGAAATGGATTGGAGCCTGTCTCAAAGAGCCAGTCTTCAGCGCAGGAGAGAAGTGACTTCTAGAAGGCAGGCACTGTGCCAGATTTGTTTATTCTGAAGAATAAGTACAAAGGAGAGCCCACTGTCTTTAACTAATAATCTTTACAGGAAAGAAAAAAAAATCATCTCTAACTTTGGACAAGCAGTTTACAAACAGAGATGCCCACTGGAATCACTAGGAAAGACCAAATAAACCTCAGTTAGCTGCCAAACTCCAGCCCAACCAAATCAGAATCTCTGTGGATGAAATACAGGCATAGGTATTTTTTTAAAAGTTCCCCAGGCAATTCAACTGTGCAGCCTAGGCTGAGGAACATGGCTTAGAGGCTTGGTACCCTATTCCCTTGTAATGTAGCTAGTAAAAACTAATAATTATTTGAGCAGCTACTTTGTGCTGAGCAGTTTACATAACCCCCAGCTCAACTCCATTAGGCAGGTAAGATAATCACAGCATTTCACAGATGAGAGAAGTGGGACTCAGAAAGGCTAAGTGAGGCACCTGAGATTACACAGTTAGTTTTCTGTTTCCAGAGCTGGGTACTTAACCACCAATACTATGCTGCTGCTTGTGGATGCCAGGGTCAGAGAAATCTCTCCAATCAGATAATACATTCCTCATTTTGTAGGGAGGATCAAATAAGATTTTGAGAAACTGGAGGAGTTCATTCCAGTATTCCTTGCTTAAAGAGAGGGACATAAGCCCCATCTGTGGAAGTGAGGAGGAAGAATAAGGGTTTCCACAAACTAAATTTTATAGAGATTTGGAAAATAGGTGTTAGGGAGTAGGAAATCAATAATCAGAAATGCTTAGAATTGTCAAGCAGTTGAAGTGAGTATAATTTTTTATAGATACAGTTTTATAATTTTAAATAGCTATTCTTGGTATCTCAACTTGAGCATAAGAAAAAACAAAAATATTATCTTCTATTTCTTATATCACATTTCTAAACATCTGCAAAAGTATAAGGTATTACAAATTGAACCTTGCTTTTTGCAAGTTTGCTCAAAATATGTAAATGTTTATATGTGAAATACTGTATTAACTTTGCTAATAATAGAAATTTTAGCACTGAAAAGGATTTCAATGACTTAGTAACTTCTATAGGGTACATAATCATTCTAATTTATTCATTTTGTAATTCAGGGTTTCACATATTAAATTTGCATTGCATGACATATATCTATAATGTGATCTTAGAGAATAATATATCTCATTAAAATAGTGCGTTGGAACACTTGAAGAGTAACAGAAAAAGCATTCCTATACACAGATATGCTGCCTTATTTCATTTTTTCTCTTTAACCTATGAATCATTATTCTTTTATGAGAAACAAGTTAGAAGTTGGACCAAAGCCTCTATGAACTGTGCCAGAGCAGGGAATCTTCAGAGCTGTACTCATTAGCTGCTCTTTTGTTTGCTAAGGAAATTCCTAAGTCATTAGAACAAGCAAATTTAAGTGAATTCAACAAGTTTCTCTCACTTTGTTCAAAGAGTATATGAGGATTAAATTTTAAAGCACCTTCGCCTCATGTATATTTTATAATCAATTGAATATGACTAGATCTGTATTATAAGCTTTAACAATGCTGGTAATATTTCTGGAATAAAAAAGCAATAACTTTAAATTGATTTTAAATCATTGGTGTTGGTAGCACAACATTGTGAACAAAATTAACAGCACTGAAATATATATATCTGAATATGATTCAAAGGGGAAGTGTTAGAATTTATAGATGGTATGAGAATATATTTTTTAAAAATTCCATGGATCTACACTACACAAGGGATCCTAAGTTAAACCATGGACTTTAGTTAATAGTAAAATTATAAAATGCTGCCATTATCAATTGTAACAAACGTTCCACACCAATGCAAGGTGTTAATAATATGGTGGTATATGGAAATCCTGTATTTTGTGCATGATTGTTCTGTAAACCTACAACTTTTCCAATAAAGAAAAAATTTTAAAATATAAATTTATTTATTGTGGTGGTCATATCATTCTTCTCACTTTTGTGACAATCAGTTCACCTATAAGTTATCTATCATTTCTAACCTTCTCCCCTTTCCCCAACACTAATACTTAAAGCAGACAAAACATTTAACACCATGTTTCTATTAGATTACAAAATTCTTGAGATCCTACTGCATTATGATATAGAGACTAGGTTCTTAGTGTTTACTGAACAAATAAATTCTTTTGGAAGTATTCTGTTTTTTTAATTGAATTAACTTTTGTGGTTCATTCATCCCTCAATAATTCACCTTTAACTTGGGGTCAAAAACAAAGTCCCTGACCTAGCCCTTAAGAGATTGTGTGATCCCACCCATGATGGCCTCCCAGGACACTTCTTGCACCTCCCTGCTTTTTCTTGTATGTCAGCTACATTGACCATTATTTGTTCATCATAGAATTTAAGCCCTCCAATGATCTGTGTCCTGTGGATGACATGTGTCCACAGGAATCACCTTATCAGAAATGAAGATGCTTGGGGTCTGCCAAATCTTCATTTTACCAGGACCTCTAGTAGATGCATAAGCATTAAAGTTTAGGGAGAACTGATTTCAGCCATATTCTGCTGATGTCCTTTGCCTTTGTTTTTCCTTTTGCTCTTCTTCCTTACCTTTTCCTAATTGATCCTTTCTCATCCTTCAGATTTCAGCTCAAAGTGGAGAGCTAAGTAATTTGAGCTGCAGCTAGCAATGGGGTAACAACTTTATTTGGTGTTGCTCTTGAAGGGAATCTAGTACTTTGCCTTCATTAAAATCATGTTTTCATTAGTACAGAAATGACCATGCTAATCAATGAACTCAGAGAAAGAAATTTTATATATAAACTGAAGTTTGCAAAAACGTTTCAGAAGTTTCATCTAAGGTAGAAAATGAAGTCCTGAAGAGCAATTTTAATTGCTTCAACTAAATGTGCCTGAAATGACTTGATGTTTATGATTTCAAATTCTGTAATGCCCTGTGGAACAACCTGGGCTTCTTATAAGTGTCCAAGTCAGCAATGCCCAGTTGAACAGCTTAACTGTGTCCTAAAGGGAGTCTTTCTTTGCATGCTGTTAGCGGAATTTCATTGGGCAATTTTACAATTAGTTTATTCTTTTTTTCAAAGAAAATTTATACAAATAACGTTTTTCTGAGTTTTGGAAATGAAACCTCCAAAATGAATCACTGTCAAAACAATCGTTACCTATTTTATTATCATTTCTGCCCTACTGTATTTCTCCTACTTTAGAAAGCCTAACACAGTTAAAGATTCTCCAAGTTTCTTACATTATATGGGTAAGAGAGAAATGATTTTATAATACTTAGTATTCTTTTATAAAAAGTTAAAATACTGTTTAATTTATAATAATTTTAAGTTGAGTTGAAAAGATACCAAAGTAACCTGGTGAAATAGTGCAAAAAATTGTGAATAATCTGTATATTTTATTTTAAAGACTAAAATCTGGTTAAACTGGAATAAATGTAAGACTGAATTGTTCCCTTTCCTGATTTTTTATTATATTGTTAACCTAACAATAGTGATTTTTTATGGTGAGCTTGTTAAGATACAACATTAAGCCACTAAAAGCCAGATCATTTAGTGATTTGGGGTTGCTTGGGAGCACATTTCAAATAAAAATGCAATTAAATGCCAGAATTTTGGTTTGGGTTATTTATATAGCATGTATGTAAGATCTAGTCTTTGACAGAATTTTATTCTGCTAAACTGACTGATAGAGAATAAAGTTTTCTCTATTAAAACCAGCAGTATTTCTATAAAAAGTCATTTCTATTAAATCTGATAGCAAAGGTAGAGAAAGCAACAGATTTTAAGTATGGAAAAAAAACTTTCATGCAGTGCTAGTGTATTTATGAACAATCCAATGTTTGTAAAGTAATATTTGAAATCAAAGTGCCTTCTTCAAACACAAACTCTCTAGGAAAATAAACTTTGAATTTTGACCAGGAACAAAAAAAATCACTGGACTGACAGAATTTTTAACAAATAGCAGGGTTAAGACATACCTTAACCTCCAAGCTGTTAGGTCTTTCCCTTTATTTCATCTTTTGCCTTTCTCTGATACTTTCTTTCTCCCTTTTCTTTGGCTCATTTTCTTACATTTATCCAACAATGTCTCTTTTATTCTCCACATATTCCTCTTCCTCTCTTTTCTTGTTTTCTTCCCATCCACTGAAACTTCTCTTTCTACTTTTATTATACTCTAGATTCCTTCCTTTCTCTTCTCAAATGTTTCACAGGAAAACAATTTTATGTTTTTCTATAGGCAGTAGACAAATACCAACTGTTTTTCATATAACATGGAGTAACATGGAAGACTATATCATTCTCCTCACTGTTGGCACCACTTGTTTCCCATTCACTTTTCATTTTTCTCTGGACTCAACTCTATCACAAAACAGAAATGGAAACTGCTCTCACTACAGGTAATAATAATTTCTTAATTTCCAAGCTCAGTGATCTCTGTTACTCCTTATACTAACATGACATTCATTTTGGCATTTGTCCCAGACCTTCAACTTATCCTTCTTTACTATCTTTCTTCTTTCTTCTACAACAACAGTCTTTGTAGTTTCCCTACTGGTTTTCTGACCAGTATTGTTTTCTGGGTTTTCCTTGTTAATTTTCTTCGTCAGCCAGTGTTCTTTGTTCCTAGTGACAGAAACTAGCTTCGGCGATTTAAGCAGTAAATGAGTTCATTGAATGGAAATTCTAACATAGAATTTAAGAAGATGACTTTATTTCAACTCCCTTCCCTTAATTTTCACTTTATAAACCCTTACTAAAGGTTCTTTTTACATGTATTCCATTTTATTTCAGGGGGATTCCATGGATAAAGAAAATGCAACATTGCTGAGAGAGTTTGTTCTCACAGGATTTACAGATCGACGGGAGTGGAAAATATCCCTATTCCTGCTGTTCTTGGTGGTATATTTTATCACCATGGTGGGGAACCTAGGACTAATTTCTCTCATCTGGAATGACCCCCACCTTCACACCCCTATGTACTTATTCCTAGGGTGTTTAGCCTTTGTGGATGCTTGGCTCTCATCCACAGTGACCCCCAAGATGCTGGTTAGTTTCTTAACCAAGAGTAAAATGATATCTAAATCTGAATGCATGGTACAGTTTTTTTCCTTTGTAGTCAGTGCAACCACAGAATGTTTTCTCCTGGCTACAATGGCATATGATCGGTATGTAGCCATATGCAACCCTTTACTTTATCCAGTTATTATGACCAATAGACTATGCATTCAGCTCTCAGTCTGTTCATTTGTAGGTGGCTTAATTCATGCCTTAATTCATGGGGGTTTTTTATTCAGATTAACCTTCTGTAAATCCAATATAATACATCACTTCTACTGTGACATCATCCCATTGCTTAAGATTTCCTGTACTGATGCATCTATTAATTTTCTGATGCTTTTCATCTTCTCCGGTTCAATTCAGGTCTTCACCATTTTGACTGTTCTTGTCTCTTATACATCTATTCTCTTTACAGTCTTAAAAAAGAAGTCTGTAAAGGGCATAAGGAAAGCATTCTCCACCTGTGGATCCCATCTTTTTTCTGTATCTTTATACTATGGTCCTCTTCTCTTCATGTATGTGCACCCTCGATCTCCTCAAGCAGATGATCAAGATATGATGGATTCTCTGTTTTATACTATCATAATTCCTTTTTTAAATCCACTTATCTACAGCCTGAGAAATAAGAAAGTCATAGATTCCTTGATTAAAATGTTGAAAAGGAAATGTTAAAGTGAAGTTATCATGCTAATATGTTTTCTATTTATTAAAATAGTTATAAAATTGTGAAGTTAGATATGGCCATGATTTGGTTATTGAATATAATTTTCTCTAATTGTAATTTTACTTGTATTTTTTCAAAACTTGTTAGTGTGTTTATCCCTATTTTAATCAGGCAACTCTTCCTAACACATTCTATGGGCTAGCATTACTCTGATAGCAAAGCTAAAACATCACAAGTAAAGAAAACTAACAAATCAATTTTCCTTCTACATATAGATGCAAAAATCCTCAACACAATTCTAACAAATTGAATCAAACAGCATATTAAATTGATAATACACTATGCTCCAGTGTTTTAATGACTTGTCTGTTAGTTATTAATAAACTCCTTAAAATATTTATGTGTATTATTCAAAAATATTCAATGATTTTAATTACAAAATACATGTCATTTAAAGCAGAAAACAAATGCTAAGATTTTAAATGTTCATATGTTCTTCAATGTGCCTGTATAAATGTATTGTGCTAAGATAGTGCAGTTCCTCAGAAAAGGACTTGAGTAGGATGACTTTGATTTCTAAAACACTGTATATCCTGAAGAATCATATCACTTTTAACTCTGTTAGTGGCAGCAGGCTTGTGTTGGTTGAGTATGAATAAGTCCCAGCATCTTTGCTAGCCATCAAAAGGTCTTTCATTCTTATTCATTGGGAAATGTTGAATTTCACTTCTTGTAGGGATTCACTTAACATACCACACAGAGAAATAAGCAAAATGGCAATCCATTGAGAAAAATTGATAACTCAGTTTAGATAGTAAAGCAGGGTAGAGTGTAAGAGGCTGTTCTCAGCCTAGTATGTACATATGAGAAATGAGAAGAGGTGAGTTGCTTCTCACTCTAAATATACCTTCCAAGGTTCTTTCTGGTTCTGTTTGTATGCTGTTGGGCCACCAGAAAAGCTTCCATAACTCAAAAGACTAAAAAGTTAGATAGAAGAATTAGAATAAAGTTGGGGTGTGCCATGGATCAAAAAAGAGATGTCACCATAGCAATTTTCCCAGAATAAAAAAGAAAAAGTTAGTAAGATATATTTATCAGTAACATTTAAATATTGTTGGATTGTGTTATTGAAAACCAGAGGTTTGGTTGCATATTACCAAAATTCAAATAATTTTAAGGGGTGCTCCTGAACATGAAGTGACTTCCTCGTGCCTTCAACTAAACACCTACTTGTTTGCAGCAGGGCTTCCTCATGGTAGCACATTTTTGGGAAATTGGGGAAGGGGTTACAGCTTCCAATAAGTTCACTTTGGGCAAGAGCAAGGGTTAGCCCTTTTGTTCTGCATAGGATCATGTACCTGGCACCCAGCAGGGTCAGGTAAGCCAGCTGGACGTGCCCCCCAACCCATTAAATCAAGTGATCTTAATTCTCTCTCTGCTCGGATGCCTCTCATGGCCAGCAAGATGCCCGCCCCCACACAGCTGAGCTCAGGAAGGCCTGTTCCTGTCGCTGCTCAGGCTTTGGGGCTTTGTTCAGGCAGTTTTCTGTGACACCGGATGTCATTATAGACATGTGCCTAGGAATAGTTCCAGTTGAAAAAATCTCCTAATCTTTCTTCATTTATATGCAAAGGAAATAGTTTTAAGTAACTTTTCATAACAAGATGCTAAATGTTGTAAGTGTAATCTAAATTTCCTTTTGTGGTATTACCTTGTATACTGTACTCTTATTTTAGTCTGTGTAATTAAGTGATGTCCTAGAGCAGGAAGCCAGTTTTCAAAAGAGCAGACTGGGGCTTGTCAGCTGGGCCTGAGTAATGCAGGGCCCTCAAGTTGAGTCTCAGGGGCCCATGGCTGTCTCTATAGGGACCGGGCCCTGTCCTGCTTAGAAAACCCCCAAGCCACAAGCCAGGCGATGGCCCATCTAGGGTGCCCTCCACTCTGTCCTACTCTGCAACTTCCACTTGCCTTATTCCACATGACTCTTTGTCTGCCTAGAACACAAGTGACCTTAGATTTTTTTCAGGTTTTTTTTCCTTTCTACCTGCAAATCGTGGACCAAAGTTTTGCTTTTGTTGTTGTTGTTGTTGCCTTTAGTGCTGAGACCCAGAAAGTGAGACTAGCAGCCCTCAAAAAGTCTTATTAACTATTTCCCCCTTGGGCCTGCCTTGTGGCCATGATTGCGGAAGCTTGGGGCAGACCCTCCCCACCTACAGGTCTACTGGCCGCACCAGAGGTCAGGTAGCTTCCTTGCCATGGGAGGCTCTTGGGGTCCCCAGGTTTTCATATAAGGAGCGTGACAAGGCTGTAAATATTTATGACTTTTTGTACCTGTTGTACAAGGTGAGGGGAACATGACATCATTTTTTTATGGGGACACAGATGTATATTTTGATGACAGCCATTACAGGTTCAGTGTCTTAAGCGTGGAGCCATGCTGCATCCACAGCTCACATTGCTGTGGGTCCCAGGCGGCAGGGCGACAAGAATTGATTTAAACGATTTTCTAACAAACTTTTTACCTTATCTGAAGACCTCTTTTGCTATCCCCATTGTAGAAAACAGTCTGGCTCATCTTTACTCAGACTCTGAATTTAAAATGTTGGTGCTATTCATAGGCCACAGCTTCTCTTTCCAGGATGTCCTTACCAACACAAGAGGGGTCAGAGTGAGAACCCAGAAGAACTATAGTGGCAGGTCCACATTTCAGACTCAAGCAGGAGTTCTTTGACATGTTGATAGGTCTTAAACTTAGGAAAGCCCATGCACACCATGAGGATGTCTTGCATTTCTTTAAAAATTGACTAACCTCCTCAAAGATCTTAGTAGCTACAGGTGTTAGATGTTTCTGTCCATGGAATGGTAACATGAGGTCTTGTGCCATCAATCTCCATGGACAAAATTTATGATTAATCAAGGGTTTGGGGGAATAGGGGTGTGGTGGATTGTATATACTCATTGTATATAGGATTTCTTGAAGGTGATATTTTAGTTAAGTTATTGCCCAACTAAGTAAGGTTGAACCTTAATTTGGTAAAAGGAGTCATTCATAAGCAGAAGAAATTCATATATATAGAGAGAAAGTTGCATAGAGGAGTTGGAAGTGAGATGTCAATCAAACCCAGGAAAGAAAGAAGAGGAATTGTCATGTGACAGGAAATCCAAGAAATCAAGGATTCTAAAGGGTGAGTGTTTTAGTTTGCTAATTTGCTCTTGCAGATACCATGAAATATGTTGAGTTTAACAATGAGAAGTTATTAACTTACAAGCTTACAGTTTTAAGGCTGAGAAAAATGTCCAAATCAAGGTATCATCAGGTGATATTTTCTCCCTGAAGACCAGCTGCAAAAGATCCTGGACTCCTCTGTCACATGGCAAGGCACATGGTGACATCTGCTGGTCTCTCCCTTCTTTTCTGGGTTTCATTGATTTCAGCTTCTTGTTTCCATGGCTTTCTCTTCTTTGTCTAAATTTCATTCTCTTTAAAAGGAATCCAGTAAGAGGAATAAGAACCACCTGGAATGAGATGGATTACATCCTAAGATCCTACTCACCAAAAGATCCTACTTACAATGGGTCCACTGCCACAGGAATGAATTAACTTTAAGAACAAACTTTTCTGGGGTACACACAGTTTCAAACAATCATAATCTATCTTCTGGACCTCAAAAAGACATGTGCAAAATACATTCATTCCATACCATATCCCAAAAGCCTGAAGTTATTTCAGTAAGAATGCTAAGTACAAAGTCCCATCAAAATCAGTTATAAGTATCATATGTCCTGGGAAACAATTATCTTCCAGCTGTGGATCTGTGTAACACAGCAGAACATGATATTTACTTCCAAAATACAACAGAGTGAAAGTCATGGGGTAAATGTTCCATCTCCATAGGGAGAAATTAGAAGGAAAACAGAGGTCTCTTGTTCCAAACAATTCCAAAGCCCTGCAAAGCATATTGCATTAGATTTCAAGGTCTGAGACATTTATAGAACAATGTCTTGTCCTCTGAGCTTGATGAAGGGACAACCCCACTCTAAAAACTTGTGAAGTGGCAATTCTGTCCTCAAATATTAAGGTGAAGGCTCCAACATTTTTTCATTGGGGTAATAGGCAGGCTCGTGGGTCCATCCTCATCAAGCATCGGAGCGGCAGCTGGACTGTAAGCGCCAACCTCATCAAGTATCAGGGCATAGTCAGAATTTTCCACTCATATGGGTGGACTTGCTCTCTTGACTCAAGAAGATGTCTTTGGTCTGGGCCTCAACTTCCATGCTTCAGCCTTTGAATCAATCCCTTTACTATCCCTTTTATTGCAGGCTGACAGTGGTTCCATTTATAAGGATCTTGAAAAAAACTTATCAGTTCTGCATATAGTACACAGGAGTCTAAACCATCAGAGTGTAGGATTTTCCACAAATCCTTCCTGGATAACTGCACTTCCAATCCTGATTTGCACTGAAATGGTTGGGTGGTTCCATGTTCAGTTAAACTCTCACATGGATCATTACTCTCTCAGAATTTGATTTCTAGAAACTCAGAATTTTTCAAACCATCAATTTCTGGTTAATTTGTGCCCAGGAGTTCAGTTCTCAACTTATCCTTTTCTTCTCACATTTTCCTATAAAATTCAAGGAGAAACTAAGCTTCATTTTCACATTTATTTTGGAAATGTCCTCAGCTAAATATCCAAATTTGTTACTTTCAAATTCTGCCTTCCATTTGGCATCAGAATACAATTGTGCCAATTTCCCTGCCACTTTAAAATGAGGGTCACTTTCTTCCAGTTTGCAATGACACATTTATAATTTCAATCTAAGACCTTAAGAAAAGTACCTTTTAACCACATCCCAGTATATATTCAAATGTATTAATTATATTCATAATGCTGTGTTATCACCACCACTATACCTTATGAAAACTTTTCTATCACACCAAACAAAATCTGTGGACTAATTAAGAATTGATTCCGCATTCCCTACTTTACCCCTGCCGTCGGTAACCTATTTTCTTATTTCTTGTTTAATGATTTCATAACAGTGAGGTCATACACTATTTTTCCTTTTGTCTGTGACTGATTTCACTCAACATGTTGACTTCAAGGTTCATCCATGTTTTCACACATTTAAGAACTTCAGTCCTTTTTACAGTTGAATATTTTTCCTTTGCGTGTACATACCACATTTTCTTTATCCATTCGTTCGTTGATGGATACTTAGGTTGCTTCAATATTTTGGCAATTGTGAAAAATGCCAATGTGAACATCTGTATGAAACTATCTGTTCAAGTCTCTGTTTCCAGTTTTGGTTAGTATATACCTAGAAGGGGGATCACCACATCACATGGTAATTCTACACTTAACTTTCTTAGGAATTGCCAAACTGTCTTCCATAGCAGCTGGATAATTATTACTAAAAGAAAATAACTGAGATGGGAGAGCTGATGCTGGATGTATGTAGAATGTTTAATAAGGTCAGTTGTAAATATATGGTACTGGATAGAGGGTAGCACATTATAATGAGTGTAACAAACAGTGCTGATTTATAGGTATGATTGTGGGTAGTCTAGGGAAGTTAATTTTGTTTGAAGACAGCAAATGGATAAAACAGGGAATGTATAACTGATTTTGGTGGTAGATGAGGATTGCAGTTAACTATAAATACAGGAATGTTCTACAAGGTGTTAAGAATATAGTAATATATGGGGGAAAAAACTAACCTAATTATAGACTATAATTAATAATATTGTAATATTTTTAGCAAAAGGCAAAGAAGATATCATATCAATCTTAAAGGTTAAAAAAAAAGGAATATAGGGTTTAGTTTTATGAGATTGATATGATTAAGTATTTTTTCTTTTCTTCATTTTCTTCATTAACAAGGAGAACTTGAACATGTTGTTTAATCAATATGGGCTCATATGTGTATCTTTCTGAACACTGGAGGAACAATTAAGCTTGTTTCTAGGATTAGATGAAATAAAAATGCCTAGACAGAACTTTTTTTGGAGTATTCCTTCCATGAATGATTAAGCTACCTTTTGTCTGTTATTTTATTCTTTGAATTTGAAATAAAGTTTTTTTAAAAAGCCATAAGAGAAGCATTTAGAAGCCTTATTGATCCCTCACCCACACCCTCTACAACCTGCCCTCTCATTTTGGGTCCCTGGCCCTGTTCGGGAGCAAGCTGAAAAAACCCTATGTATATATTGGAATGCCTGTATGTTAATGAAAATCTATTGGGAAGAAGTCTGAAAGACTGAACTAGGAAACTTGCCTCAGGCTTGCTTTCCATGAGTTTTTCTTGAAGACAGATAAAGCAGTATAAGAAAGTATTAATTCAAAGCAGCCTGATGCAAAGGACTGCCTGCTTTAAGTCACACAAGAAAATCCAGGAGGCTGTAAAAGTCTCTTTCAAAGGGAGTAGAAGGGATGTTTGAACTCCTGTAAACCTGTAAATTGTAAAGTGGGGAATTCCTAAGCCCAACAGCAACCACAAAGCCATGAAAAGAAGCAGGCTTCACATATCTACTCAGGCTTGGATAAGACAAAGATATACTCCACTCAGGATCAGACAAGACAGACAGGTCACTGCACTTCACAGTCACCTTGGGCTGATCTTCATGATTGAAGGTCTAACCTCTGAAGGAACCACCAGTCAAAGCAGAGACAATTTGCAAAGAATATAAAAAATGTGTTTTTGCTTTGGTTTCTTTGCATTGGTTAGATCCTGGAACAGAAAATCTCTGTCATATCAGTATCTAGATGCAAAGTTAAGGGACCAACAGCTTAGGGACTGAATCCCAAAGCTGCACTTTAAAATATTAAAAAGTACACTGTATAACAACAGATTGCAAGAAAAACAAAGAAACAGGAAATGATAGCCAATCCAAAGGAACAAGACAAAATCCAGAAACCATCAGTCAAGAGGAATAGACATTAGACATGCCAGACAAAACCTTTTAAAATAAATGATCTGCAATATGTTCAAGAAGATGAAAGAACACATGGAGAAAGAACTACAGGACATGAAGAAAGTAATGAATAAAATATGCAAATCTCTTAGAAATTCTCAAGAAAAACCAAACATAAATACTGGAGTTGAAGAAAACAATAACTGAAATGAAAAATCCCTACAGGGTTTCAAAAGAAGTTTGGAGCTGGTAGACATAAAAGGCAGTGATCTTGAAGACAAGAGTCACAGAAGGAGAAGTAAGAAAGAAAGGGACAGAAGGAATATTCATATATATGATGGCAGAAAACTTCTCAAATATAATGAAAGACATGAAGATGCATATTTAAGAAGATCAATGAATGCAAAACAGGATAAACTCAAATGGAATCATGCCTAAACACAGAGCAATCAAACTGTACAATTCCATGGACAAGGAGAAAATTCAGAAAGCAGCAAGAAAAAAGTAATGAGTTATGTACAAGAAAATACCAATAAGATGAGCTGCTGATTTCTCATCAGAAGCCATGGAAGCAAAAGGGCAGTGGTGCAAAATATTTAAAGTGGTGAAAGAAAACAATAGCCAACTGAGATTTTATATCTGGTAAGACTATATTCAGAAAAGTCACATACAGAATATATGGGGTTCTCATATACCCAGCATCCTCCCCTTTTTCCTCTTTCCCCTATTAATAACATTTTACATGTGGGTGGTACATTTGTTACAATTGATGTACAAATATTGAAGCATTCTACTAACCATGTTCAATGATTTACATTATGGTTTATGCTTTAAAAATTTTGATGAAATTTAACATGTCCTGTATCCATCATTGCAAAATCTTGTAGAACAATTCCAACATAACAAAATGCCACATGTTCTATCTATTCTATTCTTCCCTCCCCCTCCCCTCAGGACCCACGTTAATCACCAAATTTCACTCCTTGAAGAACAGGATTCATAGTTACTTGCAAAAATATTAAGGGGTTGACATACTGGCCTGTTCTCCCCAATTAGGCACTGCCTATGCTGTCAAGAGACTTTATTGTGAACATAGCTGGACTCTCCAGGATGGGAGTCCAACACCTTCATGTTCATGATGTGGGTCTCTACCCACTGATACAATACACTATGACAGGATGAATACTCACATACTCCCAGGAAGCCTGCTTCAGTTGTGCCCTGTCCCACATGCCCCCCACATCCAACGCCATAATGAAAGACATAATGCCATGGGAAAGTCTCCTGGTAATGAATTCCCTTAGCTTTAGTTTACCTGGGAATATCTT
>JAQZBX010005006.1:0-57892 GCA_029593785.1 Cabassous unicinctus | reverse complement strand
CTGATGCGGCAAGATCTCACAGCAAGGGGGAGATAAGCAGACACAGAGAAGACATGCAGCGAATGGACACAGCAGCACAAGCAGCAAGGGGGGGATAAATAAAATAAAATAAATAAATCTTTAAAAAAAAAAAAGAAAACCTGACTCCCAGATCCTGGCATTACAGAGTGTATAGGTGGTGTTAAAAATTTAGTCCAGGGAAGTGGATGTGGCTCAAGCAGTTGGGGGCCCGCCTACCACATGGGAGGTCCTGGGTTTGGTTCCCGGTGCCTCCTAAAGAAGACGAGCAAGACAGCAAGCTGGCACAGCGAGCTGATACAACAAGATGATGCAACAAAGAGATACCACGAGGAAACACAATGAGAGACATAACAAGTGGGAGCAGAGGTGATTCAAGCTATTGGGTGCCTCCCTCATATGTGGGAGGTACTAGGTTCAGTTCCTGGTGCCTCCTAAAAAGAAGACAAGCACACAGTGAACAGACACACAGACCAGACAGCAAGCACAAACAATGGGGGGGGGGTTAATAAATAAAAATAAATCTTAAAAAAAAATTTAGCTCAATATTTTTAAATTTTCGTGCAGATTTTATTGAAGGACTGTAACATTTCATGTTTTTTAAATGGGACACAGAAAGATTAAATGAAGGAAGTCACAAGCTGCCCAGAGCTCCTGAGGCTTTGGAAGTGGCAATTCCTAAAGCTGAAGTAGTAAAAGTCAACAGCTTGCTAAAACATTGCCATGGGAGCAAAGAAAAAAAAAAAGTTTAGAATGGAGGAATTAATGTGCTGCCAGAATAAAAGACTATTTGTTAGCACTTGGCAGGCTCTAAGTTTTATGTTATTGCTAACAAGAAGCTGATAACATGACTTCTTAAAGATTTCCAATACTTGGTAGACACATTTACTCGGTGTAAAATACTTCCAGAAAATCTAGGCTTCTTAAACATCTATCTTAGTTATATTAGAGCCATCAAGGGAACCCTGAATTTTCACTATTTAATACTCACAGGTTCCAAAGGCTATCCACATTTGGCCCATGCAGATAAATGCAAACCATAAGATGAATGTTTCTATTCTCTGTTCTGAATTCTCCAGCTTAACATTTTGAATCTGCAACTGATAGAGCTGAAAAAGAAATTTGGAATCCAAATTGTCAAGCTTAACATTCCAATGAATCTAGCCTAACATTCTCTTCCTGCCCCCTTGAGTAATGGCTCCTGAAGAATGAGACAATGAGACATGAAAGCTTAGTTAACTTGCATATTTGTGCCTCATTCTTTGAATCAGACACATAGGATAAGCAGCTGCTCTGCAGAGTTGCTCTGATGAGGAGAATCTTACTCTGGTTTCTGGGAAGAGAGAGTTGCTCCTTAGCCAAGCCCATCATTCTTGGAAAGACCAACAAGGCAAGCTCAGGTAAGGAGGACCTACAAATGCCACCTACTGCTAAATAGTGAGGATTCAAAGATGAATAAGATGCTTCCAGTGTTCCAGAACCTCACTGTTTGAGGGGAAGCAACTAAGTAAAAAGTTACAATGCATAGTTAGAAATGCTACAGTAGACGTTCCCACAGGTTTCTCATGTAGAACTGGAGTCACACTCGTGCTCTCAAACCGACTGTGGCATACCTCCTTTTGCTTACACAAGCAACTCTAGAACTTGTGAAATCATGTGACCTTTAAAAGATATTTATATAACTCTCCGCCGTCTTTCACATGAAGAAAACGCTGGTGGTTTTTACTACCCATGTCTCATGTGCCGACAAAAACCAGCAGGGTTTCTCTAGAGTCTCTGGATTTATGTTTAGATTTGACTAATTAATTGAGCAGGAGAAAGAAGGATTAGTCACCATATAATTTTACAACTCATCGGCAACTCAAGGGCTCCATTATCAAAGCTGGAACTTTCCAGGCCCGATCCTCACCTGGACATGAACAGGTTTTGTTAGGCGATTTGTTGGAGAATGAAATTCTACTCACCTTCTTTGCTGATAAATGTGGTTCAACACAATTTGAATATTCAACAACATCAGACCAGGGTGTGAGCTGTTGTTTAGAGATAAACTGACATGCCCTAGCCAAAAGCACCTTTCCCATGGGGCATTACCCCACAGCTCATTGGTCAGAGACCTCAGAGCACATTTTCTACCACTGGTAACCACCTACACACCATGAGAGGACAGGAATCATCGTTAGGGTTGTGCCTGGCATGAAGTATATATGACTGTGGGGGAACCTGCAAATTCTCTAAAGCAGATTGCAGCTGAGGAGGTAGAAATGAGGCATTTAGGAATGGGGCTGGGGCAACAGATGAAGTTTTCTCTGCACATCTGGTTTTTATAGAGCCAGCAATTACCAAATGGCTGAGAAACAGAATTCAGGGAAGGCACCCCAACTCACTGCAGCTTGAATATTCAAGCTAAGCCACACATTCGCATGTATTTTAGAATTGCTGTTCCTTAATCTCCATGTCAATTTTCCCTTGATTGACAGTCCAGAAGACATCTAGGAAACTGTGAGCAAAACATGTCCCTTAGAACTGCTTAAGCTAAAGAGAGTCTGTTATGTACGAGTAGGGGCTGGTAGCCTTTGCTTATGCTTTAGTTTGTCCGCTAAGACTCCTGGGGATGAATAAATATTGTGGTCAGTTTAATCTCATGCCACTCACGGGTCCAATGAAAAAACGTACTGTTGTCACATTTGAAAAGTGGCATATGTTTTCCTAGTAATTACGTCTTCTTATATATTTACTATTCAAAAAATGCAGGTGCGGGGTTTTTGAACAGTGGCCAATGAGAATTTGCCTGACTGGCAGCAGTTCCTAAGTGAGTCATGTTTCACTGTCTGTCGGTTTTTATAACTGTTTTCACTACTAATTTAGTTCTGTGCTGCAGTGTGCAATTAGTTCTATTATGGAAGCAGCTGTATTCAGTTTTACAATGGCACTTTCCCCCTTGGCTTGCACAGAGCTTGTTGTGGTTCTGCTGATTTGATGACGAGTTATAAAGTGGTACCTAGATGAGCCACAGAAGACCCAGATCTTTCATGCAAATAGCATTCTTGCTTACTCACTGCTACTCTAATGTTTTTCAGCTCAATTAAAAATGTGGTCACAGAGGAAGTTGCTCCTTGCCAGACGTGTCCTGTGAAGATTGGCGACCACACCACTTTCACCTCTGCAATCCTGTTGTTTATAAAAATTCTGTTTGTACGTAAGATATTAGCTCAAAGTTGAGATGAGGGAGTACTGTGGGCAAGTCAAGGGGGCTGTATTTGATTCACTTACTAACACTGAGCCGTGGTTAGACGAAAGAACCAAGATGAAACCTGAATGCAGCAAATGCCAGTATATGAATGATATGAGAATTGGCCTAAAACTTATAGTTTGATGGGATGTGTTAATACTCTATGGCTTCTACCACTCTTTGAAAGAGCATCCTATCTTTTCAGGAGCTTCCCTGTTTTTCATCCTCAACCCAAGTCCCTACTGACATTCAGAATTCTCCAGAAGACCTAGAGCAATGCCCTTACTGAGACTGTCGGCCCTAAATAGGTCAATAGTTTGAGCTTTCACTTCTGAGCAAAATTCCCTATATGTCTTTAGAAACTTGCACTCAAAATATGATCCCTGAACCAGGAGTATCAGCTGATGTGTTATCCCATTAGACATACAGGATCTATGGCTCCACTCCAGACCTTCTGAATTGGAATCTGCATTTTAACAAGATCCCAAGGCAATTTTATACACATTAAGATTTATAAAGCACTGCTTTAGAACTTTATTATTTGCTCCCCAAAGCCATAGCCGGCTGTGTCTGAGAATATAACTGCTACTTATTAGTGGTTGATAATAAGCATCACTGTATTTTATTGAATTCAGAGCACTTATCAGCAACTGAAGAATCTGGTTCTTTTGGTTTATTTGTTCACGTGTTTACCATCCACTTCTCTCCCTCTAAAATATAAGCTCTTTGAGCAGAAGTATTTTCCCTGTTTTGTTCGTTACAGTATCTGCAGCAAGTGGAATAATGCCTATCATATATTTAACATCCAACAAATATTTGCTGAGTTAAAAAAAAAACAACATATGGCCCCATTATAGATGGAACGTGTGCACAGTAACCAAGGCCTGGTGGATCCAGTTCCATAATCCCATGGAGTTGCCTTAGAGCCTCAGCACATCAGTCCCTGGGAAAGGCAGGTAGGGAGAATGTTGAGACAGGGAGTTTAGGTGTTCAGAGATCACACTAAATTGAGAGCATTAGAGGAAACACTGGCTGTCTAGAAAAAGAGTGGTAGCCCCAACTTTACTTCCTTAATTTTTGGAGACTGGCAGAGTTATCAGTCTTGCTGCAAACTGCTAAAACATTCCAGCTGAACCAAAGCCTTCATTGATAATACCACCCACCATGGACGATGGGAAAAGCAGTCTGAGGAGTCCAGGGGCCTGAGACTTGGAGGGACAATCAAGTCATCCCAGTTTGCCTGGGACTGTCCTGGTTTTAGAGCTGCCAGTCTCATGTCCTGGCAAGCACCTCGGCCCCAGGCAAACCAGGATGGTTGGTCACCTTACTTGAGAGCTTGCTGGAGCACTGTATCTGCGGAGATCCCTGTAAAAGGATGGAGGACTTGGGGCCTGTCTTAGTTTGCCACAGGGCTGCCGATACAAAGTATCAGAAATGGGTTGGCTTTTATAAGGGGGATTTATTTGGAGTAAAACTTTACAGTTCTGAGGCCATGAAATGTCCAAATCAAGGATCAGCAGAGATGCTTTCTCACCAAAGTCAGCTGCCACATGGGAAAGCAAGATGGCGGGCGATCTCTGCCTAGGTCTCTGCCTTCCCCTCCAGGCTCACCGTCTCTCCAAGCCCAGCTTATAGGGCTTGTCTCCTGAGACTTGAGCTGCTCCATGGGCCCAGCCCCTCTTTCTGTGCCTCTGTGCTTTGCTGGTTCCAGACTCCGGGACCTCTCTCAGCCCTCAGGGCTTCTCTGTTTTCCTTCAGTCCTCTCTCTCATGTGGCAGGATCAATATGGTGGCTTCCTTTTCCTCAGTGTGTCTGTCTCTCACTGTGTCTCTGTTTATATCAGCTCCAATAAGAGGGCAGAGACTCAGCCCGAGTCACCCTCACTGATTTTTTAGTCCAATCAAGAAGATTTCGTACTCACAGGAATGGATTAGTTAAAAAACATAATCTTTCTCTTTTGGGGATTCATAAAAGAATTTCAAACTGTCACAGGGCCTTTTGCAGACATGTAGATTTTAAGGGCATTGTGATTTAACCAAGAATGCCCAACAGCAGAAACTTACCTAGAGGCAAGCCTCAAGTCCACCCATGGTATGGTGGCTTAAATCCCATTATTCTCATGAAAGAATCAACGAAATTTGTCTTTTTGGTAAATGTGGGCAGGGACAGACGTTTTCTCAATGATCATTCACTCGAAAGCACCATTTTTGCAATTTTAGTTTCCCCCCTGATACTGCCACAAAGGTGCTAACATTTGAATCATTTTGGAAGTATACTATTCCAAGGGCTGAACAATACTTTGCTGGAAATGCTTTCCCACCTTGAAGCCACAAGGGTTATTTTATTAAATTACATGCATTCCCAAATATAATTTTTATGCCTGCCATTTCCAAATCTATCAGTTTTAGTTCTTTTTCCTCTTAAAAACAAACAAACAAAAAGGCAGGGATGGGATGGGAGGAGGTTGGGTTATGGTTACAAAACCAGGACCAGATAATTTCATCGTGAACCGCTTTAGTTCAATTGCTATGCTTTTACATATGCACAGCAGCATATTGTCTATGTAACTAAACAGTATTACTCATGATTTAAACTATAAAAGGCCTGTGAATCATGCTTTTGCCAAGAAGCTACTGCCATGGTGATTGGTGGTCACTATTCAAAGAACACAGGACTGTTCAAAGCTGGACTCTTGAATTTAAGAGCTGGCTTTCATCAAAAAAACTTCTAGGGTTTAAATAGTTTAATTATTCTTTAAAATAAATTCAGTAGGATATTATAGAAAGTTTGGGGAAGAAGTAGGGGGAAATAGTCACTTTAATCCCATCACCTTTTGTATATTCTAAAAACTCTGCTTTAAAACATTACTGTCTCATAGTCTTGATATGGAAAACACTGAACATGACACACAGTTCTAGAATTGAAAAAGGCTAAATAAAGCTATTCCCCAGACTCATGTTTAATTGCTTAAAATACCTGAGTGACTTTAGAATAGCTAAGTACTATATTACCGAGCACTTAATAATGGCAAATGCAATTACCTACTGAAGTACATTAATATTTTCTAAATTGCATTTATTACTTTGATTATAAAATGGTTTATGATCCCATTCATAAAGCATAATTTATTCTTTGCAGTCATCTACTGGACACTTTTGTAGATTGTCTTTCCTTGTGTTTATACTAATAGCCATGTGATGTGATGTTGCAACAACGGTAAGCTTTATGGAGACACACTATGATCTAAATTTGATTTAAACAGACTTTGGTGTCTCTAATCCCATCACTCAGAGACAATATTAACTTTTTAGTATATAAGTCCTACAGTATCTTCTCAATTTATATATAAAGATATTTGTTTATATATTGTCCTGCCTGTGCTGCCACTTACCCCCAAACCCCTATGCATATCAATTAACCAAAACATGTTTCTTCCCCAACTTAATGCATTGTGGACATCCTTTTGTCTTTCAATAGAGATCTATAGCATTTTAATGGCCACATATAGTAGAGAGCATTACAGGTTGCTCATATTATGTTGTTCTCTTCCTCCTGGGCATACAGAAGAATACACACCGCAGCTCCTTTGAAGTTAGACACAGCCATGTGACTAGTTCTGGCCAGGGCCAGCCCTGCCACTGTGACATTATATAGAAATGATGGTGCTTTAGGATGGAAACAGCCTGGAAAAGATGCTTCCCTCGGAGACCATCAGATTCTCAGTGGACTCTATGTGAGCAAGAAAAGATCAACTTTTATATATAAAGCCCCCATGAGTTCAGAATGTGTTTGATATAGCAACATACTCAACCTTATCTTGAATAACATACATGGACATATACTATATGTGCACATACATGTTGTTTCAATTTACTCATTATTATAAGCAATTCTGCAATGAGCATCTCTGAATATATATTTTTGCAGATTTGTCTGATTATTTCCTTAGAATAAATTCCTAGAAATATAATTTCTGGTTTAAAAAATATGCACATTTTAATTTTTGATACATATTGACTAATTGCTCCTCCTCAGAGGTTGTGCTCAATTTGTAAAACCATCTAGTATATTTTAGAGTACCTCTTATTATACAGATTGACAAAACTGGGCATTATCACCAAGTTTTTAAAAAAATTAATGTGTCTGGTGGCTAGTGAGGTTTAATTTTTTCCACATATTTACTGGCCATTTACAATTCTTTAATAAAATATGTATTCTTTTAGTGAATTAATGTCTTTTAGTGTATTTTTTTCTACTTGGTTGTTTGTTCTATAGTAATACTCAATATGTTAACAAAATCAACTATTTTAGTTTGCTAACCTGCTCAAAGCATATACCACATATACCACGAAATGCATTGACTTTAACAAAGGTAATTTATTAGTTTACAAGCTTACAGTTTTGAAGCTGCAAAAAGTGTCCAAATCAAGGCATCATCAAGGCAATGCTTTCTCCCTGAAGACCAGCTGCCGTGATCCTGGACTCCTCTATCACACGGCAAGGCACATGGCGGTCTCCTGGTCTCTCCCTTCTCTTTCAGGTTTCATTGCTTTCAACTTGCTTCCATTTGTCTTGTTTTTCTGTATTCATCCCATTTATAAAAGACTCCAGTAAAAAGATTAAAGCCCACCCTGGGCCACGTTTTAACTGAAGTAACCTCATGAAAAAATCTTATTTACAATAGGTTTATACCCGCAGGAATGGATTAGCTTTAAGAACATGATTTTCTGCAGTACATGAAGTTCCAAATCACCACATCAACCCTCTGTCTGTATTTTCAAATATGTTTCCTGTTAGTTTGTCTTTCAATCTTTTAATGTTTTGCCATATGGGCATCTTTACATTTTATATAGTTAAAATTATTTAAACGTTTCTTTTATGGTTTCTGGTTTTGGTGTCCTGGTTAGCATGCTAATATTTTTTATTGCAAGATTTAAAAATTTTACCTATATATTTTTTTCATGTATCTATAGAATTTTATTTTTTATACTTGAATTATTAATCCATCTGGAAGTTATACAATAGGGCTCCTTATATCATATGTTGACTACTCTATCATTTTCTTTTCTTTTTTTTTTTTCCATATGTATTTATTTTCATTTTAGATCACATAAATGTTACACAAAAATTACAGGGATTCCCATGCTCTCCACCTCCCATACCTCCCATAACATCCCACATAAACATCTTTCATTAGTGTGGCACATCACCTGCAATGGATATACACATCCTGGGGCTTTGCCACTAAGCATAGACCACAGTTCACATTGTAGACCACACTCTCTCCCACACAGTTCTGCATGGTGTATGCCGATGTAAAATGGCCTATATCCGTCGCCACAACATCACTCAGGACAACCCCCAAGTCCTGAAAAAGTCCCTGTATTACAACTGCCCTTCCCCTCCCCGCCCCGAAAGTATCTAGTGGCCACTGGCTCCACCTGTTATAATTTCTTCCATTGCTTGAATCACAGTATGTCTACAACAGAATACCATTAATCCCACTCTAGTCCATAGCTCTTCCCCCAATCCTGAGGGGACTGGAATGGTGATGTCCACTCCACCTCCAAGTGAGAGTGGGCTTATATCCCATGGATACGGTGGACGGGATTATCCTGCCTTCAGCTGCAGGCTCTCTTTCTATGTGATTTGAAATAACACATATACTAAATTCCTAATTATTTTAAATACGTTTGTATACTCTTTACCATGTTGATCTAGCTGTCTATTCCTAACCAGTACATGCCATTTTATTTACTGTAAGTTTGGACCTTACTAAACCTAGGGCAAATCCTACCCCCCTGCCGTTTTTTAAAAATATAGAACTTTCATAACTATTTTTCTACATTAATTCCACAAGATAATTATAATAATTTTGTAAAGTTCCAGAAAATAAAATATTTATTATTTCAAATTAAATCTGAAGAACTGTTCAAATTGAAGCAATGGAGATGGCTAAAGTCCCACCTACTTGCCACTCACTAGATCCCTGTTGCAATTTTTATAGAATAATTTGGGCAACCACTTCTCCTGAGATTCCTCCTGATCTAATTGACACCCCATCTCATCATGGGGCAACCAGGAACAGAAGCTCATGGTCATTTTTCTACACCCTTGATCTGCTCACAGAATGGAAGAGTCTACCATGCCCTTGGTTGCCTACAACCTCTGCTTCTACTCACTGCAGTTGCTTTGGTCATAGGCGCTCACCCATCACGAGTTAATGTCCTCTACCCTTTCATCTGTATTTCAGCTGCCCTAAATAATATATTTATTGCCCTAGTACTTGAAGATCTGTTCCAC
Organism: Cabassous unicinctus; assembly: GCA_029593785.1. Classification (NCBI taxonomy): domain Eukaryota; kingdom Metazoa; phylum Chordata; class Mammalia; order Cingulata; family Chlamyphoridae; genus Cabassous; species Cabassous unicinctus. Next base: position 48,342 of record JAQZBX010005006.1, on the reverse strand, counting down.
ATTTAAGTATTTTCACTTAACAGTAGCTTCGGAACTATTTAAATAACTATTTCCATGCTCTGCTGAAGGGAATATAAAATTTGAAACATTACAGATCTGCTATAGATGGAGAATTGACAAGTATGAGGAGACTCAGTTTCCATGGGAAGAGAGAGAAAGCTCTGTGGTGGTCTGAATATCTCATTACATTTATGTGTTCCAGCACCTTAGATGGAAAAGTAAGTAATCCTTTCTTCTAACTATGTCTGGTACTTTTATATTATCATTATTAACTAAAACCTTCTACATGGGAAGCATGAGCTATACCCACTCTACCACCACTGGTTTCTTTTTACATCTATGTCATGGAATAAGGAAGGCCCACTTATTCACTATTTACTGAATATACATTCCAGTCCTGATAATGATCAAATGTAGATCCAAGTCATTCCACTAATTATAATTTCTGTGGACTGCATGTAATTCATTTAGTCAAACTGAAATTGAGAGCATTATATGGAAAGCTATCTTTCCTTTGTGTAATGACTTCAAAATATATAAATACAAATTAAACATGGCATTAATGTGTTAAAACAAGGCAATAGAACATACATCTTAGTGAGAAGGTTGACTTACTTTTATTAGAATTTGTTAAAAATAGATTAGAAGGCTTTCTGGCCATTCATTATTTATTTATTTATTTGTTCATTGAATATTTATTGAATATCTAATATCAAGTACTGTTCTAGGTGTTAAGTATATAGTGCTAGGGATATATATATATATATAGCAGGGGAAAGTTAATGCTATCATGGAGCTAAAAGTTTAGTGGGGAGAGGTAAAAAATTGATTTAAAAAAATAAGAAATATCACACACTGAGTGATAAGTGCTATACTCAGAATAAAAATTGAGTGATATTATGTAGGTTGCCTTCTTTGGTTTGGATGGTCATGAAAACTTCTCTGTGGACATGACTTTAAGCCAAAATATGAATGAAAAGAGGGAAACACTCATGTGAATATGAATGGAAAGAACCTTACAGATAGAAAGAAAAATTAGAGCAAAAGACATAGAGTGGAAAGAAGTTTGATGAGTTTCTACAGGCCACTGTGATTAGAATATAGTAAACAACAGGAAATGTGGTACAAAATGAGTTTCAAAAGTTAGTTAGGAGCCAGATCACAGAGAATTTTGTAAACTAAATTAAGGAGTTTGGATTTTATCCAAAGTGTGAAGGAAAGCCATTGGAAAGTTATAAGCAAATGAATGAAATGTTCTGATTTGCATTTATTGCATTCTGACTGCTAAATAGATAATTAAGAGGGACAAGCATGAAGTGATGCAGTAGAGAAGAGGGGAAATGGCAATGCTGGAGAAAGGGAAAATTTGTTGGAGAGATGACCCTGAATGGACAAGAGGAGATGTGGGAAAGGGTAGCCTTAGAACAGACCATTCATGGCAGGAAAGAAAGTGGACTATTTGGACTAGGGAAAAGTAGGTGGGTAAAGTGACAATGGGAGAGTTTGGAAGGTTTATTTGGATCGCTTCTACTTTCTCAGTTAAATGGGAAGAAGATCATTACTGAGAGTAAGGATGGGGAAGTATTGCTGGAGGTTTGAAGAGAAGGGAGAAAATGTAAAATGGTAATAAAGGAGAATGGGAGAGTGAATGGACTTGAGAAATGATTGCCAGACAGCACAAAAAAAATTCTTACAGTTAATGGTCATAAATTTAAAATGAGACCAGTTGATATGAATTTGTTTCCCCAAGTTCAGCTATACAGGGGCATATGGAGAATACAGTAAAATTGGAATTTACCAGGGTTGAAATTTGTCAAAGCCAGAGATGGACAAGGGAATTGAGGACTAAGGCAAGAGGGTGATTTTAATGATGTACCATGGAATATACACTGGTTAAGGATAGGAGTGAAGACATTGAAGGTGGGGGTAAGGGGATGGTCATAAGAGACAGTGAAAAGGTTGTATGATGAGCAGTTTGTACATTCCAGAGGAATGAAGGAATTATTATAATTGGAATACTAAAAGGAGTGAGTTAGAAAGAAAGGAGTTGAAAGAAAGAAAGAAAGAAAAAGAAAGAAAGGAAGGAAGGAAGGAAGGAAGGAAGGAAGGAAGGAAGGAAGGAAGAAGGTGATGGGAAAAGTAGAATGGTTGAAACTGAGATTATGGAGTAATTTCAGCTTGGGGTAATGACAAAGTCTAAGACACCACTATGGGAATGAGTGGATGAGGTAGAGAAAAAGATAAATGGAGGAGGGAAGCAGATGTGGTTCAAGTGGTTGGGCTCCCACCTACCATATGGGAAGCCCTAGGTTAAATTCCCAGGGCCTCCTGGTGAGGTCAAGCTGGCTCACGTGGCACGGAGAGCTGATGGCCCACACAGCTCAGAGAAATGACCGCCGGTGCAGAGAGCTAGCACAGCAAGATGACACAACAAAGGGAGACAAGCAGACACAGAAAAATGCAGAGCAAATAGACACAGCAAGCACTAGCGGCAAGGGGGGTGGGGGTAAATAAATAAATAAATAAAATCTTTTAAAAAAGAAAAGATAATTGGAGGAGAGGAGAGTAAAGAACTGAGAGTCCAGGTTATAAGATGGACGTTCTACTTGGATATTGAAATTTACAAGAATTATGTGGAGTGATGGGATAAGGATAAGAAGCTGTAATAAAACTCAGTAGGGAAAAGAAAAATGAGGAACAGGATAAAATAAGTGATTGACCAGGAGAAAGAGAGTGGAGATTGAATACACATATAATTGATCTGCTTGATAAAGAGCAAGAATAATTGAAACAGAAACATTAAGTAAGACATAGTAACTTCCATTTCCAGAAATATGGCAGATTGGTCATCAAGGGAAGCCGTTAAAATGTTGGGGAAATATTTTTAGAAATACTTTTAAATGAATCACTGAAATAACCAGAAAGTAAGGAATCTATATATCCCCAAAGCAAATAAAATCAGGAACGCTAGAAAGTGAATGAATTTTAAAGGCACTTCTTCTGTGAGGGATTCTGACATACCCTGGAAACCTTGAGCTTCCACTTTGACAGATGCAAGTGATGCAGGGGAAAATGGTAAAAGACTGAGACCAACCCTCAACAGGAGATGTAATAGGAGATCTCCACAAAAAGATGCTCCCTGAAGAACCACATCCTCAATACAAAGGCACATGATAAACAAAAATCCCAGAACACAAAAAGGGCAAGAAAACATGAATTTCTTGAATATGGCATGGAGTGGAAAACAAAAAGTAAATCCACTTTCAGAATTTCTAGCCACAAGTCTACCTTTACTTTGATTTTATAATTATGAATTCATGTTATAAGAAGGTGTGTGGTCCACAAATAAAACACCCAAATTAAGAAAAGCACAAGAACAAGCAAACAAACCCCCAAACCTCCAAACAACAATAACTAGAGCTAAGAAATTAAATGTAAGATAGTTCTGTCACAAGTAAAAGCAAATCCTCTCTAGAAGAACTCAATTTCAACTCCAGGTCAAATAATTCCCACTCAAAGTTCAAAGAAAAATAAGTCACTCATGAAAAATATTTTTGAAAACAGAAGTCAACATCCTAGAAGAATTGGATGCAGAAATATTTCAGATATTAACATCAGACAGAGAATATAATAGAATTATATTTAATATGTTTGAAGAGATTTTTAAAAGGATCTTGAAAATATGATCAAGGCATACGATACTTTAAATAACAAGCAAGAAGACTTGAAAGAGAAGCAAAGAACTACTAGAAATGAGAAATACAATACCTGATTAAAAACTGAATGAAAGATAAAACAGCTGAGGAGAGAATCAATGATCCGGAAGTCAGTTCCAAGGAAATTATCAAAATAGAGCTCAGAGATATGAATAGTATGAAAGATAGATTATGTGGCATGGAGAACAGAATATGAGGTCTAACATACATTGAATTTGAGTTTCAGAAAAAGAGGAGAGGATATTCAATGAGTTAATGGCTGTGACTTTTCACTACTATGTGTTTTAGTCTACTAGAATGCCTAAATGCTATTTACCAGAGATGGGTTGGATTTTACAAAGGGGATTTGTTAGTTCCCAAGCTTACGGTTTCTTTGCTGAGAAAAATGTCTAGATCAAGGCATCATCAGGTGATGCTTTTTCCCCAAAGATTGGCTGACGGCAATCCTGGAATCCTCTGTCACATGGCAAGGTGTGTGGTGGCATCTCCTGGTCTCTCCCATCTTTTCTGCATTTCATTGCTTTCAGCTTCTGGCTTCCCTGGGTTTCCCTTTGCTTCTACAGCTTTCTCTCTGTCTCTTTCTCTGTATTCATCCTCTTTATAAAGGACCTCAGGAAGAGTGTTAAGATCCACTCTGTGCCATGCCTTAATTGAAGTAACATAATCAAAAGGTCCCAAGCACTATAGGGTCACACCAACAGGAATGGACCAGCTTTAAGAACATCATTTTCTGGGGTACATAGTCTCAAACGGCCACATTTCACTCTCTAGACCCCCAAAAGACATGCTCTTTCCATTTGCAAATAAATTCATTCCATCAGAATATTTCAAAAGCCTTGAATTATTTCAGCAACAATATTAAGTACAAAGCCTCATCAAAATCGGTTATAGGTATGGTCTGTCCAGAGACACAATTTCCCTCAGGCTGTGGACCTGTGAAACTGAGAACAAGTTATCTGCTTCTAATACACAAAGGAGGGGCAGTCACAGGATAAATATTCCCAATTCCATAGAGAGAAATTGGAAGGGTATCAGGGGTCACAGGTCCCAAACAGTTCTGAAATGCTCTAGGGCATACTCCATTATATTTCAAAGTCTGCGAGTTATCTATGAAAGGATGTCTTGTCCTCTGGATCTGATGGAGTGGTAGCCCCACCCTTTGCAAGTGCTTCTTACAGCTCCACCCTCCTCAAGCATCAGGGTGGTGGCCCAACTCTAGGCTCCACTTTCATCAAGCATCATCATGTGGCAGCCAAGCTCTCCACAATCCCCAGGTATTTGAGAACCCTGGGGTGGTAACACTATTCCTGAACAACAGAGCAGAAGGCCCACCCTCTCTAAGCTCTGGGGCATACTAACCCTTTCCACATACATAGGTGGGTCTGCTCTCTTGGCCTGAGAAGATGACTTCAGTCCAGACTTCAGCTTCCATGGTTCTGCCTTTGAAGTCATTTTTCCTTCAGTCAGTCCCTTTTCTGCCCCTTTTGTCCAGGCTGACAGTGGTTCCATTCATACAGATTTCGCAAAAACCAATGAGTTTTACATGAGGCACACAAGGGTCCTAACGGTTAGATAGGAGGACTTTTCACAGATCCTTTCTAGATAACTGCATTTCCAATCCTGACTTGCACTAAAATGACTGACTGGTTCCATGTTTAGTTAAATCCTTATATGGAACACTATTCTCTGGGAACTCATTTTCCCAAAGCTCAGAATTTTCCAAACCATCAATTTCTGGGTTTGTTTGTTTGTTTTTTGTGCCCAGGACTTCAGTTCTCAGTTTATCCCTTTCCTCTCACATTTTACCATAAGCTGCAAGGAGAAGCAAGGCCACACCTTTCACATTTAGTTTGGAAATATCCTTAGCTAAACATCCAAGCTTGTCACTTTCAAATTCTGCCTTTCATACAACATCAGAACACAATTTTGCCAACTTCTCTGGCACTTTAAAACAAGTATTGCCTTTCTTTCAGTTTGCATGAACATATTCATCATTTCTGTCTAAGGCCTCATTGGAAGAAACTTTACCATCCATATTTCTACCAACAGTCTCTTCAAAACAATCTGGGCCTTTTTTATCAAGCACCTCACAATTCTTCCCATGTATCCAAACAATAAGCTTTTCCCACATTTTTGGTATTTGCAATAGCAGCACCCCACTTTCCTGGTACCAGAATCTGTTTTGGTCAGCTAGGCTGCTGAAACGCAATATACCAAAAATGGGTTGGCTTTTACAATGGGGATTTATTAGCTTACAAGCTTACAGTTCCTTTGCTGAGAAAAATGTCCAAATCAGGTATCATCAGGTGATGCCTTCTCCCCAAAAGACCAGCTGCTGGTGATCCTGGAATCCTCTGTCACATGGCAAGGCACATGGTGGCGTCTGTTGGTCTCTCCCTTCTCTTCTGCATTTTATTGCTTTCAGCTTCTGGCTTCCCTGGCTTTCTCGTTGCTTCTGCAGCTTTCTCTCTATCTCTTTCTGTATTCATTCCCTTTTTAAGGGACTCCAGTAGGAGAGTTAAGACCCTTGCTGGGCCATGCCTTAACTGAACTGACATAACAAAAAGGCCCTTAACTGAAGTAACCTACTCAAACTCCCACCCACAATAGGTTCACACCCACAGGAATGGACCAGCTTTAAGATCATGATTTTATTAGGTACATACAGTCTCAAGGTACCGCACTATGAAAAGACACCATTTCTTATATACAAGAAGTTCAACAAATCCCAAACACGATAACTAAAATGTTACCCCCTTCTAGATATATCATAACTAAACTTCAAAACCCAAAAACCACAAGCTAAAAATAGAGACATTGCTAGAAAAGTAGCCTGGGGAAAACAGTAGATTGCTTATACAAACAGCACTTAGAGCTGACTTCTCAACAGCAAGAATGGAAGCAGGCATAATGGGAGAGTATCTTAAATGTGCTGAACGAAATTAACTGTCAACTTTAATTTGTATATTCACAAAAACTGTCTTTTACTAAAATTATGAAATTAAAACAGATTAACCCAGTCACTGAGAGAATACACCACTAACAGAAATAAAGGAAAATCTGTAAGAATATATTTCAAGCAGAAAGGAAATAATCCCAAATGGAAGGTCTGATATGCAAATATCATGAGCAAATATGTTGCTAAATATGCTTTCTAATCAAATAATGACCTACAAATAATCATGTGTAATTTATGGGGAAAAAAACTAAAATTTTGCCAACTATCATTTAAAATAGTAGAGGGTATGATCAGAGATAAAACATTCTAAGATTTTTGTCCTGGTAGCAAAGATGATAAATAAACTGATTATTATTTTTAGTTATAGAATTTTAATTTCTAAAATAGTAGATAAAAATGCAATAAAAAAATTAAAATATGTTAACACCACTCCCATACACACACATAAACCCACCTAAATTGATCTATAAATTCAATATAAACCCAATAAAAATATCACAAGTTGAATTTATACCTGTTTTTCATCTCTGGTTTTATTATCCGGTCCTTTAAAAGTTCTGATGTAGAGATTACACTATCCTCAAAAAATGAGTGGAACAATTTTCCTCTTTTTCTACTCTCTGACACAGCTTGTTTGAAATAGAGATTATTTGTACTCTGAGAGTTTGGTAAAACTACCTGTTCAGGCTGGGTGATTTTCCTGGGTTTAGGAAGGTTGGGGTAGACAATCAGTGATAAATGCAACTTTTTAGGAGTTATTGTTTTATTATTTCCTAATTCATCTTGAGTCATTTTTTATGATTTAGGTTACCTAAAAGTTTTCCAATTATATATTGGGTTTCGATTTCACAAATTAGGGTAGACTGAAGATGAAGTGTCAAAAAATTACCTCCCATATGGGGAGCAGTATGAGGATGTACACCACTAAAAGAAGCATGGGATTTAGTAAGCAGGAAACCTAAATGGAATTTTCAGTTGCTTGTGGCCATCCAGAAAAGAGTCTTACATTTCCCAGCCTCCCTTGCAAAAGGATGTGTGGTTATATGCCTATATTCTAGGCAATATCAAGTAAGTGGAAGTAGCAAGTTTAAATTTATAAATTCTCATAAAAAGGTAGAATTGAGTTCTTTTCTTTCCCCTTCCTCCATACTGATGGCAAGAATGTGAATGTGATGGCTAAAGCTTCCGTCTCAGATTACTGAATGACCTTAGGAATGGAGGCCATCCACAAAGGAACTATCAGGTAGAAGGGGCACAACTCCCTGAGAACTTTATGGAACAGAACCACTTCCCAGCCCTGGGCTCACTATATCTGGATTTTATATCCTTTGTATGCCACTACTATTGGGAGTTTTTTAAGTACTAGCTGATTAATCTAATCATAATATAGGTGAATGTGTGTTTTACAGAAAATACTGGTAGGAGAAACACCAAAATTTAAAATGGTATTTCTATTTTTCATTCTTATTCAAGTTTGCATTTTCCAAATTTCTACAACTACTGTTGCATTTAAACTTTAAACATAATTAATAAATGTTTATTGATTTATACATTAGAAAATATAAACAAAAAGAGAAAAAAAAGATTATCAATTAATCCCACTATTAGATAATTATTTTAAATTTTGATGTATGTTCTTACAGAGAAAGATTATAACAAACAAAAACTAGTTCTCTCTCCCTACAGTCTTGGTTAGAAAATAACTCTGGAATCCGGATCAGAGCAGGAGGTTTTACTTAATAGCTTTTAGGGTTTCATCCAAATCTGTCATCCTAGGATCTTAAATTTTCTGTAAAAGTCCCTGTTCTACTCAAAGGTAAATTTGATTCTTAAGAATGTCATTTCATACACTAAAAGTCCCCCAAAGTGGGCTAATGGTTTTGGTAGGGAAAGTGAATTTACAAGAGTTGGGTACTTTGTGCCCTACAACTTTGTAACCTTTACTTGTAGGTTGAAAGATTGGAACGTTATTTGTCCCATAAGTGGTCATGGCTGCAATGTGGCCATTATAGTCTAAAGGTCGGTGCTCTGTGAGGCACAATGTTAGTAAGTGGGTTTTACGATTTTTAAAAAAAGGAGAAAAAGAAAGAAGTGAGGAAGGAAAAGGTAAATTCTACCAGTTCGATCCATACTAGGTGCTCTATAGTAAACTCCTTCAGATACCCTTAACTCACTGCAGCCAAATAGGACACCAAGATGTATTTTTCTTCTCAGTCTAGGCTTTGCAATTTAACAGTCTCAAGCTTGAGTAATGAGTACATACACATATTCTCACACACACAGCTAATTTTACCAATGAAGGAAAATTAAGAGGCTTAAAAAAAACCCAGATCTATTGGAGGTGTTTGTTAAAAATAAAGATGACACAAGTTGCTTCCTATCTCTGTTAGCAGAATCAAAAGAGAAAGCAGTGTAAAAAAAGAGTAAAAATATCAACCTCCCAAAAGTCTTCACATGGATCTTCCTCAAAAGATAGCCAATATACACAGTATCCTTGTCACTTTGGATTAGTTGATAAAAAGCTTAGGAATAATCATGCAAATTCATGCCAACAATATACCCAAGCAATTTATTTTGTTTGTTTGTTTTGGTTTTATTTTAAGGAGGTACCGGAGATTGAACCCAGGACCTTGTACATGGGAAGTAGGCACTGAACAACTGAGCTACATCCACTCCCCAATGGGAGTTGGTTTTTTCCTTTGTTTGTTTGTTTTTAGGAGGTACCAGGGACCAAACCGGGGACCTCATACATGGGAAGCAGGTACTCAATCACTTGAACTACATCTTCTCTCCCAAGCACTTTTTCACAGTCATCTATCCTGGGCTTGAATGAAATATCTGCTACTTATTAACTGTTACATTAGTTAATTTACTTAATTAATCTGGTTTCAATTTATTTTTAAACAATACTTATTTTATTCTTTAAAGGAATACACCCTTGATTAAAAATTGAAATATACAATAGAATGTGCAGTAGAAAGTGCTTCCTGGGAAGAAGATGTGGCTCAAGCATTTGGGCGCCTGCCTACCACACGGGAGGTCCCGGGTTCAGTTCCCAGTGCCTCCTAAAGACCACAAGCAAGACAACGAGCTGACACAACGAAATGACGCAATGGGATGATGCAACGAGATGATGCAATGAAGAGACACAATGAGGAATCAGTGACAGACACAACAAGCAGGGAGCGGAGGTGGCTCAACCCATTAGGTGCCTTTCTCCCACTTGGGAGGTCCCAGGTTCTGTTCCCGGTGCCTTCTAAATAAAAAGAAGACAAGCACACAACAAATGGACACAGAGAGCAGACAGCGAGTACAAACAACAAGGGGGAAGGGGAGAGAAATAAATAAATAAATCTTAAAAAAAAAAAAAAGTGCTTGTTTATCCTACCCTTGCCCCCTAGTTGCCCCCATAGGGGAAACTATTGCTAATCTCTATTGATGACTCCCCACAGAGATATCACATGCAGATACCATCCATGTATGCATATTTTAATATATCCTAATTTGATGAGTTTAAGTTATATATTGTTGTTGTTTTAATGAACACTTCTTCAATGATAACAAGACTAAGAATGTCATAATGTAATTAAAAGCTGTTTGAATTAATTTTTCTATAAACTGCCTTGTCATGTCCTCTCTCCAATTTCCTACTGGTTTTGCAGTATTTTTTTTTCTAATTGATTCCTAGGACTCTTACTATATTAAAGGATTGGCCTTTTATCATATAGTATGTTACAAATATTCTTCCTAGTTTGTAATTGATTTTACTTATAGCATTCTATTGTTATGCAGAGATTTTTAATTTTTATATGAAAAATATATCTTCTCTTATGTCTTCTAAGTTTTATGGCATGTTTAGAAAGGCTTCTTTCATGCCAAGATTTTTTTTTTAATATATTTTTTATTTTTTAAAAGATACTTAGATTACACAAATATCACACAAAAATTATAAGGGATTGCCATATGCCCTGTTCCCCACACCTTCCACATTTTCCCACATTAACAACATCCCTCATTAGTGAGGTACATTCATTGCAATTGATGAACACACTTTGAAGCATTGCCATCAAGCGTGGATTAAAGTTTACACTGTAGTTTACACTCCCTCCCACACAATTATGTAGGTTATGGCAAGATATATAATGGCCTGCATTTGTGGTTTCAATGTCATTCAGGACAATTCTCAAGTCCTGAAAATGCCCCTGCATTACACCTGTTTTTCCCTCTCCCTGCCCTCAGAACCTCCAGTGGCCACAGCCTCCACATTACTGATAGAATTTCTTCCATTGCTATAATCACAATAAGTCTATAGTAGAATACCAGTAAGTCTACTTTAGTCCATAGTTCATTACCCAATCCTGAGGATTCTGGGATGGTGATATCTATTCCAACTCTAATTGAGAGGGGTCTGCGATCCCATGGGGCCAATGGATAGGATTCTCTTGCTTGCAGTTGTAGACTCTCTCGGTTCTTTGGTATGGTAGTTGTCCATCATCACCTCCTTGTTAGTTGTCCTGGGTGAGACCAATGAACTGGAGAGTAGATGTTGCAACTCCACTGAGGCTCAGGGCCCAGCTGGCACATGGACAGCCCAAAGATTTAAGTCTCTTGGATGTACACATACCAACTCTAGTACTAATTATAGGTTCAAATAGAAGGACAGATGAGCCATGTGTAGGGAAACTACAACTGAGTCCAACTCTGACACACTGGGGAGCATAAATTCCAAAGTAGGGCCCACTGGCAAGGCACCAAACTCCTGAGCTATCTGTCCTGACTATAGTGTCTGGATGTCTCCAGAGCCCTCAGGAGCCCTGCTATTTGGGGTAGTATCTACTTTGGCAGTCAGTGAGATCCTGCTGAGATGTGCATAAGCATAACCTCTGGAATGACCTCCCGACACACTTTGAAGTCTCTTAGCCATATACACTCATTTGTCTTTACATTTTACACCTTTTGGTCAAGGTCTTTTTCCAGTTGCATTGCTAGTTGGTGCTTGGTAGTAATCCCTTGGTGCCAAGGAGGCTCATCCCTGGGAGTCAAGACCCACACGGTGTGGAAGTTAATGCTGAGTTCGGCTTTGAGAGAGGCCTCATTTGAGCAACAAGGAGGCTCCCAGGAGGCAACTCTTAGGTACCCTATAACACTAGGCTAAGTGTCAATTTCAAGAGTAAAGGTTCATATGCACAGTCATCAATATTAAGAGCCCGTCAATGGACCATCCTCCTTCACTAGTCATTGTCCCTCTACTCGGGGATTCTTGCTGATTCATTAGAGAATGTGGCAGAACTCCCTAGGATGGGAATTTGATATTCCTTCGGTTATTGTGTGAATCTCCACCCACTGTGATGATGCCCCATGAATATCTGAACACATTTATATGCCTTATATGTATGTCCAGGTGAGCTTCCTCCATGTGTCCCCCACCACTGATACCCCACACCAATGAACCTCCCTTGCCACAATTGTAACCCTTTCGTGATTCAAAACTTCTTCAGAAATGAAGCCAATAAAATAGCCAAATACAATTAATAAGAAAATGAATTAGTAATACTTTTAAAAATAATAAAATACAAAAGAAGAAAAAGAAAAATACATAAAAAAGTAAAAATCTGGGATAATAAAAATGAAAAAATAAATGTTCACATAATTTCTTTAGTATCCTTACAGTTTCCTTTTGTAATATTTAAGTCTCTGATCCTATTCAATTTCATTTTGTTATAACAATCACCCCTCATAAGTCTTCTGTTTCTAAATTGTTACCTATTCTAAAAATTATTTATGTCTTAATTTTATTTGGACAATTTAAATGAATGGATTACTACTGGGAATTTACCACCTTAAAAATATGATCCTCCTATCCAAGAACATGTTACATCATTTTAATTTGTTCAATTCTTATTTTGTCCCTCTTTATTCTTTTGAATTCCCTTTATATAGATCTTGAACATTTCTTGCAAAGCTTATTCCTATTGTATTTTACATTTTGTTCCTATAGCACATGTTACTTTTATTCATTTACATTTTAAAATAACTTCCCTTCGTACATAAGAAAGTAACTGTTGGTGTGTATTAATGTTATAGCCAGATATTTTACTTATTGTTTGTAATGATTGTTGCAGGTTATCTTGTTTTACAATTTAATCTGTGCAAATAATGATAATTCTATAATGTCTCATCAAACATTTGACTTACTTCTTTTTCCTCTCTAATTGCAAATCTAGGACCTATAAAACAAGGACAATAATAAATAAATAAATCAGCAAGAATAGCCAGAAACAGCAACTATGTACAGCAGAGGAAGCGTAGATATATTGAGAGGTGATGAATCTTTTGTTTGTCTGTGTTTATTATTATTATTGAAATAATGAAAATGCTCTAATAATGAATGAAGTGATGAATGCACAACTATGTGATTATACCAAATACCATTGACTATACACTTTGGATGGATTGTATGCTTTATTAATATATATCAATAAAATTGATTTGTTTAAATTAATTAATTAAATATAGTTTCCCTTCTTTCCACCTCTCTTCCCATCATTGCACCATTCAATTTATTTGGCTATATTATTATCCTTATTTCTCCTAGCAATTTTCTTTATACTTATGGCAACCATGCAATCATAAAAAACATTCCTAGTACAGAACAATTAGAAATGCTGGATATAATATTTAATTTTAAAATGATAACTGAGCTGGTAAGAGCCCTCAATCATGAGAGAGTATGGCTACAGAGAGTAAACACAGTGCTGCCACTGGCAGCTGCTCTGGGGGTATCCACCATGTTCTGATGGCCTAGAGATTGGGTCTTGATGGGCCATATCTGTTTAGCCAAAGCTAAGTTTAGGGCCTGTTCAAGGAAGAAAGTTTGGTTCAAAGACTCCTGCATGAATCCAGGACAACCAGCAGTGATCCTTTCAGTGAAAAGATAAAAATGTCAAAATTAATTAATTAACTAATGAATTAACAAACAAAACACCCAGCAGAGGGAAATAGGAAAGAGATGTTTAGCTGTCTCAGATTTGGTTCTAAACAGAGGGGTTGGGGAAATGTTTCTTTTAGAATTCAAAACAAGCAAGCTTTTACATGGGTTTGGGGATGGATTTCAAATAATTCAGTGATGTGAAAACCCCAAAGGTAAGAATTCAACATGAACTGGTCTTGGCTGGAAAGTGTCCCTAGATGACTGTCAGAAGCAAAAATAAATCATATCTAAAGGAAAACACTTTAAACTTGAGCCTCAGAAAATTCCCACAGCCAAAACTCCAAAGAACATCAGCTCAGAATGAAAAATATGAAATTAAATGAGGAAATAAACCACCTTGAGAAAGAGTCAACATAATGAAAGAAAAAAAAACAAACTATATTAGACCTACTAAGACTACAAGGATTAGAAAATATTACATACAGGATTTTTAAAAATAGGTATGTTTAATATGTTTAAAAAAATAAAAAAGGTTCTAAGTAAAGTTGGGGTGAGGGAAAACTATGAAAAATGGCCAGGTGAAATAAAAAATAAACCAACGAAATCATATTAGAAATTCAATGGACTAAATAGATTAGACCGTAACAGCTGACTAAACAGCGAAGAGAAAATCAGGAGACCTAATAAAGGTCAAATCAGATCACCTGAGGGAGACAGAATTGGGGAAGGACAATATTTAAAATTACATTGGCAAGAATTTTGCAGACCCGATGAAAACACAAACTTAGATTCACAATCCCAATGAAACTCCCAATGATTAAGGAAAAAAAAAAAGTCTCTAGGTATACAATGAAACTGCAGATTGCCAAAGACAAAGAGAAGTTCTTTAAAGGGGCTGGGAGGAGAAAGCATAGATAACAGGAATGACAATTTGATTGAGACCATCAGAAGATTGGATAATATCTTCAAAATGCTACGAGAAAATAACTGTCAGCCTAAAGTCGTATAGCCAGTGAAACATCTTTCAATGTGAAGTTAGCACACTTCCAACAAACTACAAGGTCTCTCTTCTAAAAAAATGTTTAAGAGAAGAGCTTTAAGACAAAGAAAAATGATCCCTAAAGGAAGGGCTAGATACAAGAAGGAATGGTAAGAAAGGATATTAGTAAATATGTAGGTACAGTGTGTTAAAAATAATAATGCCTTGGTGGTAGAGTTCAAAATAACCCTCTTTTCCTAGAGCACGTAACTATCCTATCTTATGAATACTGAGAAATGCTGGTGATTAATGCCAGCAGCTGTGCCAATCAGCCTCCTTGCTGGTACAGTGAGCACAAGTACCCACCAGCCTCTCTATTTCAATGAAACTTTGTTCTTTACTTTTTGTAAAGAAATTATTTTATAGATGAAATTGTTGGTTATAATGCTATGCATAGGTCTGTATATCTAATAAGTCCAACAATTTTACCTATGACTGTCATGGTCATGGTTATGCCTTATAACAAACTAGAAGCCATATATACTGAAATTATGAGAATCGGATTCTTAAATCTTGACATATTTGTAGTAAAGACCACAGGAGAACATGGCAAAGAATATAGTGTAAAACCAGTCATATCATCATTGAATTTTTACTCCCTTAAATATCATGATGAGATTCCAAGGTTTCGTTTGTGTTCTTTTTAAAAAGAAAAGTCATTATGATGTCATCATGAGTTCATTTCTAACTCAGTGGTGCCAGTCATTTACTACCATTTGAAATATAGCGAAGCCTTTCAGCTGCAGCTTAGTAATGATATTAAGTCTGAATTTTCTTGCAAAAGCAATTTATTCATGTCATCGCTTACTGCTGTAAGCTTGTTTATGGATTTTTAAATGGGATCTGTTTCACCATTTGGTTCTTTCTCCAGCACATTTTGCCTTTTACAAAACCACATACATTTCCAATGCAATCATAAATGATGAGAGAAGAACAAAATTCAGATGTAAAGTTACTTCCCCCAAATTTACACATGATGTCCAGATTTACAAAGAGGAAAGGGAAAGCATATTGCAACCATACAAGAAATTATCAGAATCCAATAAAAATCCTGAAGTGTGATAGCAAACCCCTAGTTTTTTTTTTGCTCATGCCTACCTCCACTTGTAAAAGTTGAAAAATAATTACTAAAATTAATAAAAGATCATAGTAAAGTGAGCAGGTTTTATAGTAAGAAAAGGCTGCCTCTTGAAAGGGAAAAACAGACAATATAAAATCTTTAGTTCTGGCTTAGAAAACGCTCAGCTTCAGGTGCCTTCTGGAGCACCCCCCATTCTGCCTTCCTCTGCAACCTCCACTTGCCTTATTCCACCGCCTGACTCTGTCTGCCTGGAATACAAGCGCTCTTAGATCTTTTCCAGGGTTTTTTCCATCCAGCAAATTGTGGACCAAAGTTGTGCTTTTGTTTTTTGTCTGCCGCTAGTGCCGGGCCCCCAGAAGGTGGGACCGGAGGCCCTCAAAGTCTCAACTCTTCTTCGCCTTGTGCCTGTCTGGCAGGGGTGATTGCGGAAGCTTGGGGCAGACCCTCCCCACCTGCATGGGTCCAGCGGGACTGCGCACTGTCCCCACTGCAGAGGCCACTGCATGGCCCTTGCCATGCGGGTCTCTTAGGGTCCCCGTATTTGCATATAAGGAATATGACGAGTGTCAATATTTATGACTTTTTGTACCTGCTGTAAGAGGCAAGGGGAGCACGACTCGGTTTTTTATGGGAACACGGATGTATGTTTTGACAGCAGCGGTTACAGAGCCAGCACTGTGAGCGTGGGGCCACGCCGGGTGCACAGCTCGCGCCGCTGTCAGGCCCAGGCGGCCTGCAGGGTGAAAAGAATTGATTAAAACGATTTTATAACAAACTTTTTACCTTTTCTCTCGACCCCTTTTGCTGTCCCCGTTGCAGAAGGCAGTCAATCTGTACGCAGACTCTGAATAAATTTCTTCTGTATCCTGTGGGGAATCTTTAGTTCTGTTATCTTGATCGCAGTGATTGGTTACATGAATCTACACATGCGCTAAAATGACATTAAACTAAACACTCCCTTTAAACCAGTGTCAATTTCCTGGTCTCAATATGTAGTTATGTAAGATGTAATCAATGGAAGAAACTTAGTAAAGTGTGCACAGGACCTCTTCGTGGTATCTTTGTGGTTTCCTGCGAATCCATAATTATTTCTAAATAAAAATTTAAAAAAAAAAAATTTATTTCCCGGGGAGCAGATGTGGCTCAAACGGTTGAACACCTGCTTCCCATATGGGAGGTCCCTGTTCGTTCCTGGTTCCTCCTAAAAACAAAAACAAACAACAAGCACACAAATGAAAAAATCAACTCAAGGGAGCCAATGTGGCTCAGTGGTTGAGCGCCGGCTTCACACACCCGAGCTCCAGGCTTCAATCTCTGTCCCCGGACATAACACACACACACACAAATCTATTTCCTCACCTCTCAGTTTCCAAGATAGAGAATGTCTTTTGACCCAGGGAAAAATGTAGTGGAGGCTTAGCCTTCTGACAGCTACTCTGAGGACTCAGCACTTCTCCCAGATGCTCCCACCTTTCCTTCTCAGAGCCAGCTTCCAGTGGTAAGAAGGATTCTTCCCACCTGAGCTGGCAGATACAAAGACCAGAGCCGGTCCATTTCTCAGCAAAGCAAATATTGAAAGCTTGGGAAAGGGGGTCTCTTAAGGGAGATAAGAAACCCAACTCACCCCATTTATATAGATTGTCAGTTCGTCATTGCCACAATCAAATAGCTATAGGTGCTACTGCCTATCAAATCGCTAAGCCCTTACCCATGTAATCTCACTGAATCATCTCAGCTGACCATGAGGCTTATTTACATTTGACCACACCCATGTGTGCCTTGGTCAGCTATGTATCACTCATTTAATCCTTGAAAACCGTTTGAGTAGTCCCTGGAAAATGATTCACAGATGATTAAGACATGGACTCTACCCCAAAGAGCTCACACAGATAAACCCTGTTTAGAGAGTTCACTGAGGAAGAGAATTGGGTGCTGGGTCTTCAGTATTGAGTTGGTTTTGTTTTTGTTTGGTTTGGTTCTCATATGCTGAGCATTGTCAGGTGCTTTACAAGGAATAGCTCATCTGATTCCCCCAACAATCTATGAATTGTCCTGCTATCATTTTCATTTATTTTTATTATTTCCTCTTTGGCAGAGGAGGAGACTGAGGCTTAAGGAGGTCAGGGAGCTTGTTAAGGCAAGCAGAAGACTAGAATTTGAACCTGGGAAATATGAATTAAAAGCTCAAGCTTTTAACCACTTTGCTGTTCTGGTCATCATCAAATAATAAGTGGATATAATAAAGCAATGTCTTCAGCCACCACTGAGATGTGCATATTATCCAGATCCAGGCTTCCCAAATGGTTACACAGAATACTAGAGTTAATTGCTTCATCTGTTAATAAAACAGGGAATGTACAAGGTGGTCTGAGAAAAAGAATTCTATAGTCAAATAAGTTTGAGAAAAACATTTAAACATGCACAAATTTATTAATATTAAAGAGATTTTTTAAACAATAGGACCTCTCAGAAATTGCGATGTTGAATTACGTATTGCAAATCTCCAAGATGGGAGAATATACATTTCTCAACCATAGGTGACCATGGAACCCTTTTTGTTCCCTCACAGCATACCTTTCACATTTTGGACACTAATTTCCACATAATTCAGTTGGAGTTCAGTTCTCCCTCTCTTTTGAGTCCCTCAGAGTTGTCTTGTGCCATCACTGCTACTGGTCCATTACAATCTCCACATTCCACTCTCTTCTTTGTGTTTTTCTTTTTTTTTTTTTTTTAATTTCTTGTTCTTTCTCCCTTTTCTGGAATATTCCTATCCCACTCTCAGTTTGGCTCCACAGTTTCAGCTAGTATGGCGTGTACTCCTTACTTCTAGGTCAATATGCAGAGTTATCATCACACAGCATCATGGACTCTTCTTGGCTACTTTTTTTGTATTGCTTTAGAACCAAGACATTTTTTCCCCCAGATAAGTAGACATTATAAATTCTAACAAGCAACTGATAAGTTATTTTACTGGTATTGATAAAGAAAAGAACTGGATAACTTATGAGAAGGTAATAAATCCTTTACATATAGGATCTTGCATAAAATAAATTTGGCATTTTCCTGTGGACATTGAACAGATATTTAACATGTAATATTGAATACTGTAGAAAGCTAGCTAAAATGAGTCTTGAGAAAAATACTATAGCAGTAGATCCAGTATCTATCCTTTGTCACGTTAACTAAGAAATACTGGGTGTTAAAGCCCATTGTTCATCCCTTAAGGGCACTGATAAGAAACGGTTGTCATTGCCTTATACTCCACCAAGCCAACCAAAAAGAAAGTATTATTTTGGGGACTTCAGATTATAATAACATTAGATTTGACACAATAGATGTATTATTTGATAATAAAAGCCCATTGCATTGTGATATTCGAAGTACCAGTACTCTCTTTTGTTCCCAATTTGAACTCATTTTAAGAGTAAGGAAGAAAAAGAAAACATGAAATTATTAAAAGCTCACTGAGACTGAAGATAATATAAAGAAAATAATAAATTTAATTATAAGATGACTAGCATTCCAATTCGTACATAGGGTAAATATTAGTACCTCTATTATAAAACTTGCAATGTGCAAAATCCTAATATTAATAAAAACAACTTTAAATTGGCTTTATTATAAAATTTGTGATGAAAGAACTCATAAGGTAAAAAAACATTCAATTGATTTTGTAACAATTTTGCTAATAATTCTGGGCCATGAAAATAAAAATTAAAATATTATGCTACTGCAATTATGAATTTGAAAGAAATTGGTCTTAGTACACTTTTCTTGGAATGTGAAAATCATAAGAAGTATTTGTTTCCTAATACTGTCCTTATGATATCCAATTTAAATTATGACAGTCCAATTTAAAGCAGAGTCTCATCTTCCTCAGGCTGAACTAATATTAATCAGACTTTTACTCCCACATTTGTTAATCCTTATAGGGCTTCACCAGTTTTGAGTGACCACAGATGATTTGAGTAATGGAAAGTGCTTTAGAGGGTCATGCACAAAAATTTAAAAATGCTAATACTGAGAGAAAACAATGGAGATTTCATATTCATACACACAGAGAAAATTTATATTTTATTATAGTGTGAAAAAAGGCATGAAATCTGCATTCAGTTTGCAATTATTGTCCTATTTTTCCCTATTATGTAAATTAATCTTATCATATTATCCAGTTCCAGAACTGAAATATATTTCATTCCTTTGCCTCTCAATAAAGTATTATTCATTGAGAAAACCCACAGATAAAAATCAATTTTGCTTTTAATCAACTCTAGGTTTGCCAGATAAAATATAGGGTGCCTGGTAAAATTTGAATTTCACATAAATAACAAATAATTGTTAGTATAAATATGTCCCAAAGAGTACATGGAATACACTTATACCAACAAATTACTCATTGTTTATCTGAAATTCAGATTCAACTTGGAATCGTATATTTTTATTTGCTAAATCTAGCAAGCCTATTCAACTCCTTGATTGCTTTTATTTATTTCTATGGTCATAGAAAAGTCCACAAAGCAGCACTTTTTGTTACATAAGTTCAGAAACAGAAAACATAATTCAGAAGTAGAAAGATGACTTTTATTACAGAATATGCAGAAGGAAATATAATAATAGATACTGGAGTCCTAAATAGCAGGATTCTTTTAGCCTTTTCTAATTGGGTCATTAAATACAGTAGAATTCTGGAAAACAAAAAGACATTGCTTCAAATGATAAGGCTGTAGTAATTAATAAAAGTTTAGCGCCTTCATTCTAATTTAAATTAGAGTGCCTGAGAAAACTAGCACGTAATTTGGCAAGATCTAAGGCAATTACTTAAAAAGAAGAGCTGGTGTAATTGAGCGTGCAGCCCTGTCATCTTGTCATTCCAAGAGCAGGTAGATTCTGCCATTGAGGAAGTGTGGCTATGCCAAAAGCATTAGTTGAAACCCTATTTTGTGTGTGTGCACTGGGGGAGGAGATTCCTGGAGGCGGGGCAGTTTGCAAACATAGGAATGTAGGCCCCTAGGTGAACTAATATTAGAAAGCACTCTGGCCAAGGCTGAAGAGCAACACTTTACTTGATGAAACTATCCAAATTAAAAGAATACCAGGACCAAAAGCTAAAAGAGAGAAGACACATTACTTGCTCAGAGAAGTGATCAAGTATTTTAAAAATAGATGTAATATGCTTGGCAACTTAATTGTAACTCCTTGTCAGCTGTTCTTGTTAAGTCTACAATTTCCCCCTTTTGTTTTCATGGCTTTTTATCTTAATTTTCTTTAACTATACAAGATTCACAAAATTAAGCTATTTGGTAGGACTGCAGCATTTATTTTGCTTGATTTCCTTTTTGATCATTTCTTAAAATGAACAGCAAATAGCTTCAACACCACCTGAAAAGATTTACCTACATTTCACCATAGAAGACTTACAATTAACTTGAGGTTTTAAAGTAATGAACCGTCAACTACCAGAAAGGCAAACTCTGATCCTTAAGCAAATTGAAGATAAAGTAGCACATCTGCCTCCATCTAAGAGAATTCAAAATGCTTTTCTTGAATTAATATATGCATTATATATTTCCAGGAGAATCAAATGACAGGTTCTACAAAGGTTGCCTTTACTAGAGTACTTTAAAAAGTCATTTAGCAAGAATACAGCCTTAATTATGTATCCAATATAGGGCTGATGATTTAATTGAATGGACTGTGCTCAGAAATGACTTTAGGGTCAGTTTAGGTCAGCATTTTACTCATCCCTAAATGTCCTTAGCCCTTAAACAGTTTACAGGTCCTTCTCGGGGCTTCTCCTGAGCATAGAAGGCTATTCCTTTCCCCCTCCCATATATTCTAATTCAAATCCTTCCTTCACTGAACTAGCTTGAAAGGTACCTCAAGGCTACGGTGAGGAATTTTTTCCCCCTTTCAAGACAACAGGCGTTTGCTAAGTTTCAGGGAAGCACCTGTATTAATTGTATTTCCTGCTCATGTGTTGCTTTTGTTTGCAATAAAAGAATTCAGCTCAGGTGAGTTAACCTCGCTTTTTAGAGAGGGCACCTGCAGTTATCTTGGTGTGGCTTGTAAATCAAAACATGTTGAGCCTTTAAAGAGCGAAATAAAGAGGTGCTGACAAGAGGGGATGCCAGGAAGATTAGGCGACTTTCTCACCACTTGTATTATCAGGACAGAGAACAACTGAGTCACATTAAATTACAGGGGGAGAAAGATTCCCAGAAATTCCACAGATGGGGGGTCGACTGGCGTCTTCAGTAAGCCTGGGAAGAGGAGGGGTGTTTGGGTCTGTGAGGTATGAAGACAACTCCCCCCTTACCCTCGGGCTTCCATAATTGACCAAGATTTTTCAGCTTGTGATTTGATCCAGCCAAACCCTGTTAGAGGCACTTACCCCCAACTGAGACCAAGGCTGGAGTGAATAAGAATTAGGTGACTCACTGGTATGTACAATACACGCATTCACATCTATTAGGATAAATGACACGTCGCTCACTTTAAGCACAGGCAGCTGGAGATTGTCATATTCTGAAAATGACAACTGTTATTTATTTATTGAGAATATTTATACAGGTTTTTCCTGGGCACAGAGAATGCATTTTTCAGTGGCACTATGACACCAGACTGTCACGTGTCTAGAACAGAACATAGCAAAGCATTAGCCCAGGCGAAGACAAAGCACATGGACTTGGGGCAGCAATCTGTAGGTGCATAGATTTAGAAGGCTAAATGCAGCAGGTTTTTAATGTGAGGTCCAAGTTATTATCTTAACTGGGTTTCAAGCTACTCTAAGGAAAAAGAATTTTTTCCACACAGTATGATTTCGTTCACTTTCAGGGGACCAGGTCAGAGGCACTGATTAATTTGGTCAAGGGGTTCACATTATACAACTCAGGGGGGCACATTGGTCAGCTGGTGAAAGAAGGATGGAGAAAGCATTTAAGTAGGACAGACAGCAATGCTTCTTATCTCTATTCAACACATAGAAGTCCATGGAGCTCTAGAGAAGGCTTTTCATTGCTATCTGCTGTAATTTTCCCAGTAGTATGAGAGGCACACTTTCTGAAAATGACTTTTCTCCAAGTATGGACCGCAGTTCAAATTGTCCTTTCCTGGATAAGGGATCTACCAAATCAGACTATGTGTAGTGGGGCCTGGGACTCTGCATTTTACCAAGGGTCTTAGGGCTTTCTTTTGTACATCAAGGATATTGAACTGTTGTCTTGGAAAGATGGAGTAAAGTTCTGTAAACAGGTGTGTTCTGAACTTCATAGTTTCTAAATATTGGTTCACACTGCATTCACAACGTTAAATCCTTCTTGACGGCCACTCAGAAATTAATGCAGATTATCTATACACAGCCTAAATTTCTAAAGGAGTACTGGCCTTCCTGTGTTATACATACAAGTGTGAAGGAATAAATATAATCTTTTCCAGAAAAGTTTTTAAATATATATACATTCCTGAAAAATACAATTAAACATAAAATTTTTCTCTTATGGCCACCTGGAACTAATTTTTGGGTATGATGGCCTATTCCCTAATCACAGGGATGGAATTTGCAGATTCCAGTGTGCCATATGTGAGATTGACCTGTCTCCTATAGCTAGGATAAGTCCTAAAAAGTAATTCTTCTTCGAAATAGATTAATGTCTTTGGAAATTGCATTTTAACACGAATATTGAACTGCATATCTAAATTTAAATTTCAGGCCATTAGTTTACTGAGGAGGACTAAAGAAATCCAATGCTGAAGCCATACTTTATCTTTTTTTCATTAAAAAACATTTCTCTTATTACCAAAATAATCGATGGTCACTAGGGAAAAGAGTGAAAATTATACAAATAAGTATTTTTTAAAAATTGAAATCTTATGATTCTACCTGCCCAGGGACAACTACTGTCAACACCTTGGTACATATACATTCACAGCCACCTATCCAGAGATTTTTTTAAACAAACAAAACTGGGATATTACCATTCATATTGTTTGTTTCATGCAAAAAAGAATACATTGGCAAATTTTCAAGTAAATAAATACACTATTATGGAACTCATTTAAATGTTAGATGATATTCTGTTGTGTGGGGTACCATATATATTTAACCAACTCCCTATTTTTGAATATTTAGGTTATTTCCAATTTTGTTCTTGCAGCCTGTGAGATGGCAATGTCAGCTAGGAAATGTTTACTGACTTGTCTGTGTCTTGTGTGAAGTGGATTCATACAGCTGCAAACAACCAAATGCCCACCATTAGAAGTAAATTATTAATAAGTTTGTGGGTAAAAGGGGAGCAGTCCCCAGAGCCATTCCTTCTCAGCCATTCCCCTGCCTCCCCACACCCAGAGCTCCTGCCAACTCCATTACCCACCCCTCATCCTCTGAAGATTGCAGGGATATAAGGGCTCTCCCCCTGCTCTCCCCCAAATAGCTCAAAGCTCCTATCTCTAAAGTTAAATTTAAATTTAATACCTATGAATTTGGCAAGACACTGCATTGAGAAGGGATGCACAGAGGAGTGGGGTATGACCTATTCCCAACAGCACATTTACTCACATCTATCGCATCATCTCTCAGAGGCCCAAAGGCAATTTTTCCATGACTTCAGTGAAGCTTAACCTTCATGGCCTCTTATTTGCATGGACCCCTTCCAAAGGCTATGTCTTTATAAAATTTGCAAAATTATTCTGACATCAAGAAACAAATTTGGAGAGATGTCTTGGAATGCTTCAACAGAGCAAGTGATAATTTACCTAGTGTCTTCCCGATTTGAATGCACATGAAGGGTCTCTTTTCTCCGTCACCTACCAATGTGTTAAAGAACTAGAAAGTAATTCAGAAATAATGGAATTTGAAACGTAAAACAATATAGATGAGTGATGAAACCATTGGAAATTTCTCTGACACAGAGAAGTGACTCACAAAAAAATTTTCAGATTAAAACAAAAGCAGTAATTGATTAAGAGAAAGAGACAACGTTCTAATAGATGTAGTGACTGTGGACTCTTGGATCGTTTGATAACTCAGTTAATGAGGAATGAATCAAATGAACTCAGAAAAAAATATGTAAAGGTTTTGCTGCTTTGGCACAAAAATATTGACATCAGCAAAGACAGCATAAATTTCATAATACTCCAACTTAATGGTGTCATCTACAAGCTGGCTAATCAGTGACCTCAGTTCAAAGTGTATTTAAGCTTAGTCACTGCAAAATAAAACTTAAAATATCCTGAAATATTATAGCTCATGTATGAAAAATTCAATAAAGATTTTCCCAAATTTAACAAGAATTCTAAAAATTTACATGACATCAACACTAAATGCTGAAATTGAAAGCAACTTTTCCAACGAAGTAATTTAAAAAAACCCCACAAATTTCAATCAATACTACTAGAGGAAAGACTGAATTATCTTTCTTTACTCTATTTAAAAATTTTGAAACCGTTGTCATCTGAAAAATCATTAGAGACTCTACTGTCCACCCCACCCCCACCACCACAAGTAGGGAAAACATATAATAATCAGTTGATTTTTAAAGTTATTGTTTTTCGGTTATGTGATGTTTGTAGATTTATTTTTTTAACTGTTATTTGTTTCTTGTTCTAACTATGCATTTTGTACCATAAACGATTAATTTTGTATTCATAAACGATTAATTCTTTTTGTTAAACACCCTCGTGCCCACCCCCTACCCCCACCCAACTTGCGCGTGAGCTTCAGACTGAGCTTCAGACGCTACCTAACCTGGATTCAGCCCCTTAAAGTTGAGTTGCATCAACATTCATTTACACCAAGAAGGTGTTTGTGGTCAACAAAGAAGTGTGTAGCCCTGTTGAAGATCAAAGAATGGAGAAAGCTTTGCAGCCTTCCTAGGGACAGGGACCAAGACGAGGGGAAGTGGGCGGGGTAATGCAGAAAGTGTCCACAATTCACAGTGGACTTGGGAGACCCTTTTTAAACAGGTAAAGTAACTTTCCTAAGCAGCATGTTAGGTACCTAAAGTAGTGCTTAAATATATTGCAAAGGTAGCAGATCAAGGATCAGATAGGGAACAACTTGTAAAACCCAAAGTGCTGTGGTTGATCTGATAACTCAAGGATTCTTAATAGCGCAACACAAATAAACCACTTGTAAATGCCACTTGTAAATGCCTCACAGCCCTTTTCACATGGCAATAATATACGGCCAGTAATTACCATAATGAGCCACCAGAAGGCATCTATTTGTTAGCCCTGGAAGAGCTTGCATCTGGCTTTTAGGTGTGAAGCAAGGAGAGGCAAATGATAAGGAGCATTTGAATATACATTTCCTCGGGGCAGCTACTTATTTGAACAGCTGCTTCTGAGGCACACAGCAAAATTCAGAGTCGGTCCAATTCGGGAGGCTGTGTGCATCTTGATTTCTATTTTTTTTCTTTGAAGTACAAGACCAGCCTATTTTCTCCCCGGGTAATAATTTCTCCAAATTAAAAGTGGTTACCCGACTTAAAACCTGTGACAAGTCTATTGTGTTGACCTCTACAGCTGGGAGAGGGTGGAGGTTGCCAGGGAAATGGGCTCTAGAAATGAAACGTGAAAAGTGCTCAGAAGTCACGTGCCAAATTGTTTGGTTTTTAGATTAAGTTTCATAGGAAAAACGATCCAGAGCTTGCTTTCTCTCTTTTATTTTTCTGTCTTTGTCAAAACAAAGAATGCATAACAAAGGCAACATTTTTAGCCCTCTGCTGAAAATACAAAAATATTTTCATCAAAACAACGAATTGGTGGTTTGTTGTGTCAGCTTGTACATTTAATAATTCCAATGATAAGCATTCCCCAGATATCAGATGGAGGCAAGTTTGCCATCTGAAGGAAAGAAAGGAATCTAGGTACAAAAGAAACAAAGCTTAAAAATGATACTGGAGCTGGCATTGCAATTGGAGAATGGAGATTTTTTTTGGGGGGGAGGGCGGGTGTAATATAGAAATGGATAGAAGGGGGAAAAAAATCTATGAATCTTTGTAATTTTGAGAGAAATCAAAACAAATATGTGTTCTTACCACTGAGCCTTAAGACTTACGGTCAGGGCTGGATAGTTCCAGCCTGTTCAATGCCTTAATGTCTCTGCCCATGAAAAGATGTTAGAAATGCTGTATGTTTCTTGAGCTATTAGGAGGATGTGTGAAATAATACCTCTAAAACACTCAGGAGTATAAAATGAAGAGCACGAGGATTTCTTATTGACCCAAAGTTTACCTTAGATAAAGAGATTTGTATAAAACTTGGAAGAGGCATATCAGAGGTTTCCTTGACATTCATGGATCACTGAGCAGCTCCGAATGTGTCTAAGAAGATTATCAGGTGGTTGTGTTTTTTGAAGTTTCCTGATCTCTCTTTTTACTTAGGGGTCAAACTGTAGGCATTTGGTAGCTTACCCATAAGATATTAGCAAGACACAGGATGACAGAGGCTGCAAATCATCTAAGGTCAATAATATAGATTATCCCTTATAGATTCATCAGTTTACAATTTTCTTTTGGACTGCTACATTTTATTTTATTTTTTGGTATAATAAAGAACTTAAAAAGTATATATATATATATAAAAATATGATGACATGGCTCAGCATCTGAAAGTATAAAAACTAGACAACAGTACAGTGTCTGCAGTTGTCTCCACTGCCCTCTGCCCATTCCTCCTGCCCTGAATAACCACTGTTATTAGTTTCCTTTTTGTATATCCAAGTAAATACATACATATATATATTATTCTCATGCATTTTTATTCAAAAACCAGTATACACTGTTCTCTATCTTACTTTTTCACTTAATATGTCTTGGAGATATTTTTTGATCTCAATATATGGTTTCCTCATTCATTTTAACAGCTACTTAATATCTTATTGTTTGAATGTATTATAATTTATTTAATCCAAACTGCCGCATTTTTAAGAACTGTTAACTCTTAGAAAATCATAAAAAATATGATGTGACAAGCCATCAACTATAAGTAATTTCATTTGTATTATGACTTCAAATTAAATTTTTATCTGTCTGTAGTCTGAAAAAACAGGAAAATATGGTGAACCTATGAAGTCAGGGATTATTTGAAAGAATAACCTAATGTTTGGGTTTGAGTTGTATAAAATGCAGGGAATTAGAACATAGAATCAAATAAAAATATTTAAGATGTTATTAGTTCTCAGTAAGCTATGGTCCTGGGTTGCCTATATTCTATGGGGCGTTTGTCATGCCCACCTTACTTTCTTTAAACATTGAATAAACATTCAGACTTACTTTGATTTTTTCCAAACATGGGAACAGCTGCCCTACAGTGCTTTGTCTCTCAGACCACAGAACTAGAGTTTCTGTAAGGTCTTCCTACATCTCTGATCCTACTTTTACATTTAATTAAGGTAATCCTTCAATCTACATCCTCTTCCAGACCCCATTCTCCTTTCTTTCTAAGTTGTTATCCATGTTCCACCTGAACCAGGAGATCATATTGCAGTTTTGGTCCTAAGCTCATTAAAGAAGAATGCATCTGGTATTTCTCTGGGAGGAAAATGGGCTTTCAACTTCTAATTGGAAAGATCTGAAGAGTGTAGAACTACGAAGTCTTTTTGACCATGGGCCCCAGACCACTGAGTTTATGTGTTCACTATGTGGAAAACGTAGCTCCTATGATCTTGGTTGCAGTTGCTGTTTGCCTGTTAAAATAAGTTTTGTGTTTGTTTGTTTAACCTCAATCCTGATGTGGGCAAAATTGTGTAAGCATGTACAGTCTCTTCTTGAGATTAACATAATTTGTCTCTCTTTAAAAGAAATCTTATGAGGTTTTTGAATAATCCTTTAGTATTAGAAACGTTCAAACAAAGAGAAATGCAACCAAGAGTAAGAGTGAAGCTGTGTCATCAAAGGGGAGGAAACAGAAAAGAAATAAGAACACAGGAAGGAAGGAAGGAAGGGAGGAAGGGAAGGAGGGAGGGAGGGAAACAGGAAAGGAATCCCCTGGAACTGTCTTTGTCTTGCCTCCTGTCAAAATGGAAGATTTAGAGCTTTATCAGGGCTAGAGAACTAAAGCATAAGCCCTTGGTTTTGCCTGAAGGAAAAGGCTACTGAGTAAGATTCTCTCTCTTTTTTCTAGGAAGGTATGGGGGTTCAAAGCTTTTTTTTCGCTGTAGAAATTGAAAGGATTAAAGATTATCAAAAACATAAAACAAAACACAAAACAAAACCCAGGATAATAATCAATAGTTCTCTGCCAACATATTTATATAAATACATAGGTTTCCATACTCCTGTCTACCACTCACCCTACCCCCAAGGATACGTATTAAATATTTGCTGATGGTACTGATAGGTATATTATTTCCCCCACTTACTTGTACACATGATAATCTTTGTAAATATTAAGTTATTTTTCTAACAAGGCTCCCTTTCCCAGGCCTCTTTTTTTCAAAAAAATGACAAGTATTTTGTACAAACACAACTTTAAAGAGATCAGGAGGACAAGCATGTTCCCTTCCTGCCCTTCTGTCCCACCCCCACCCTGGGGTCAGCTCCCCTGGCCATCTTTATATAGTCACTAGAAAATAGGTGCCAGATCCTCTTCTCTTGATGTAAACCCTGGCTCTGTATGTATTTATTTTCACCTGTTGAGAACACACTTCCACTAAAATATTGGACCAAACATACAGATGCCTTCTGAAATAATCATAAAAGGATTTATTTCCCTAAGAACTTGTTAGCTTATCTAAACATCTGCTACTCAAAAGTGATTACTTGGGAATTTCCAGGTCACACAGAGACATGAGCCTGTTGCTGCCGGGTTCATTTAGACAAAAACCAGCAACCAAACATTTCAGGGTGAAGCAGAGAGTGTTTTAAAAATTAGTCGTTGTTTAAGGAACTCAAAAAATGTGAATTTACTTCATTTTAAATGTCATTCTTGTTTTTGTTTTATTTTAATCAGTCTATATCACTGGCCCTTCTGGTGAAGTCTTAGGTAACACATATTCAGAAACCATGAAGGACTTTGAAATTAAAGACAAATTCTCTGTAGCAACCAAACATTTTTTTTAAGTGAAAGACAGAAACACAGAATTTTTAAAAATACACATTTTGGAGAAAAGTGTTTGAGGGGAGACTTCAAGAGCTAGGAAGTATAGATGGTATGGACAACAGATTGAGGGAAAAAACATGCTTTTTTGAAAATAATATATTTAAAAAGAGTAAGGGTAATGTTGAAAGTGTCTTAGAAGGGGGGGACCCAAATCCCCCAGAATGCTTTTAGCAAACATTTGACTTGGGGAAAAGAAAGAAAACTATCATTCATTGAATACCTACTATATGCCAAGTATTTGGCATTCATTATCCCATCGAATCCTCAAATAAATAACATGACTTCCATTTAACAGACAGGGATTCTGCAACTCAGCAAGGTTGAGTAAGGTGCCCAAGCACCAACATCCTTTTGTACCAAGGTAAGTGGCAGTGCCAGGATTTCAACTCAAGTCTGTCTGCTCTGGAGCTCACCGTGCCACATCATGTTTGTCTTCATAATGTTATTGGGAGACATGATTTAAAGCAACAGTGGTGTCATCCTAAGATGTGAGTGCTCTGGCTGCTGCTTGGTTCTGGCCTCAACCACTAGAGTAGGTAGGTAGGTAGGTAGGTATCACAGTGGGTACATAGCCTTCTTCCTGGATTCCTTCCTTGGTCCTCTGTCGCAGGGTGGAGCCGGCTATGCAGTCCTCTCGATGGAGCAAGTATGGAAAGAGCAGTGAAGGAAATAGGGGTCAGAGGGAAGTCAAGGGTATGTCTAGAACCACCCTCCCCTACCCGCCTTCATACAAACCCACACCAAATTTTGTGCTCTATCTGCTTTTGACTATTTGGAAAAGAAGGGATACTTGCACAGACCTGGTAGACCAGGAGTATTGGGTGAGGGGAGCGTAAGGGCTGTCCTGCTTTTCAATAACCAGAGGCCATCAAGAATTGAAGTTGATGGTTATTCTCAAGATTGACCCACGGAGTGCTAGTGAGCTATGGAGGAAGATATGGAGGCCAGTCAGGACCTCCTGTCTAGCGCGTTACTGGCTGCTCTTTGAAAAGAGAAATGGCTACCACACTTTTGGCTTCCCCCTCCCCACCCTCGTTTTTCCTGAGAAGGTACCATCCTCTCAGATACAGGCAGATAAAAAGGTGTTTCATATTTTCTGTTGCCAGATCCCTTTGTTTTCTTCATCTGTTGGTTTTATTTTGTTTGCTATTCCTGCCTTCCTTGGAACCTGATATTTTGAACAATTGGTAAATGGTTCCTATGGCAACAGTCACCAAGTGAAATCTCTCCCAGCAACTCTCCTCCCCTTCTTCACCCCCCACCTCAGTGTTACTTTACCTTTTCAGTGTTTTACATCAATGTGTTTGGATAAGCAGAGAGATTTTAAAACTCATTCACTAAACTTACTTTTCTCACATTAAATGGACATTGAAAGTTACAGGATAATATTTCTTAAAACTTTTTTTCTAGTAACATATTTATATCTCAAAATTTCCCATTTTAACCACTTTCAGGTAGACAATTCAATAGTACTAATTACGTTCACAATATTGTGCTACCATCATCAATATTTATTACCCCAACTTTTTCATCATCTCAAACAGAAACTCTGTACCCATTAAGCAATAACTCCCTCTTCCCAGCTTTTTAAATATAGAGAGGCCTCAAGGACCACCCAGGTATTATAAAATTTGGATCTGTGGATACATGTGAATGTATAAGATCATAGCACTTAATAAAACAATAAAAATATTTAAAGGAAGTTTAAAAACAATTTAACACTTTAATTTTGATGATGAAGTGTTCATTAGAGGACAGATGAGGCTTAAAAACCAGGGCATGAGCAAATATCCATTTCACTTAGAGAGGTAAAGCAGTGGGTGTTTTAGTTTGTTAAAGCTGTTCAAGCAGACACTATAACAATGGCTTTTAACAATGGCAATTTGTTAGTTTACAAGCTTACAGTTTTGAGGCTGAGAAAAATGTCCAAATCAAAGCATCATCAAGGCAATACTTTCTCCCCAAAGACTGGCTGCTGGCGATCCTGGACTTCTCTGTCACATGGCAAGGCATATGGTGGCATCTGCTGGTCTCTCCCTTCTCTTTCAGGTTTCATTGCTTTCAGCTTCTGGCTTCCAGGACTATTTTCCCTCTTTGTCAGAATTTCATCTCTTATAAAGGACTCCAGTAAGAGGATTAAGACCCATCTTGAATGAGGTGAGTAACATCTTAAGTTAAAATCCTACTCACCAAAAGGTGCACACCCACAGGAATGGATTAACTTTAAGAACATATTTTTCTGGGGGTACATCAGCTTCAACCCATCACAGTGGGAGAATGCCCAGCATGAATATATGCACGAGAAGGCTCGGAATCTATTGACTGCTGTATTTTACACCACTAGCAATGGGAGTGGACAGCTGTTGGAGGTCCCCTTAAAGATCATAAAAATATTCTTTCTCTAATTATTGTGACATGCAATTTGAGCATGAGGCTTTTTACACCGGATCAGACCTAGCTTCCACTTGTCTTTCCAATCTGTCTGGAGTAGGGTCTGTAAGGCAGAGTTTGGGAAAGACATTATGGTTGTCCCCAGTTCATCAGCTCCAACAGACTTTCATATTACCCTATGGATTTACCTTTCAAGAATTTAGCAGCCATATCTACTTATATTTATAGCCATTGCCATATCTTGACATAAAATATTCTATAAGTTTTATCAGTTCTAAAGTTTTAGAAGTATAAGTATTCCAACGGTGGTGTTTAATTGACTATACATCAGAGGCCATCCAGTGTAGTAGTTAAGATCATCAACTCTGGTGCAGGCTGGCTGGAATCAAATCCCAGCTTTGCCATTTGTTAACTGTGAGACTTAGGGAAAATTATCTAACCTCCTCATATGTGAAATGAGGATAATAGGATTGTTATGAGGATTATATAAACTGCATATAATTCATGAATTTTTTGGTTTTAATAAGTTCTTTCAACCTTGGCCTTTCCATGTTAAAATCCTAATTTAAAATAAAATTAACCCAATGTATAAGATTAATTTCTTCTGTTTTCCTAGTTGCTCTTCAACCTTCATTTCTATATTGTCATTTAGAAGGTGCAGAGAACAGAACCAAATTCAAATGGACTATAGCATCTTGATTTTTTTCCCAAAATAAATATTTACTAGAAAAACCAACACACACAAAAAAACACAGTAGAATCATAAAGAGGCATAGATTTGCAGATTATAGTCTGTTGACACAAAAGTAACCCTGCTGTAGCCCTGGGGATTAGATAGATGGCTGCATGTTTAGGGAGTTGGCATGAGTTCCTCTGTGACCTTACTGTGTCTGACTGAGGTGGATGCTAAACAAAGGCTCTCCAGATATAGGCCAAGGTGCATTTGGATTGGGACTACTTCTAACGGGGGTAAAATATTCAGTCCTTTCTAGATTTGTTTAATATGTTGAATTAATTTGCATTGAGTTTTATGCAGGACAGGTTAGGGGAACATTTTTTTCCCTCTGAAATACATTTCCTGATGATAACTGGGGTTTCTTTGATTGCAATAAATAGAAAACTACTCAAGCAAACATTAGGTAAATTAGGTGTATATAAGGCATAAGGGCAGTAGATATGAAAAATAAATGTCTCTCAGACTGTATTTATCAATAGCCAGAGGTCACGGGTCCCTCTGATACCTCGGCTGAGCCCACCTCAGCAAGAGCTGAGGAAGCCCTTCCTGTAGACCAGGCACCCTGATCATGCCACCCATTTGCCTTTTATGGCAAGAAGAAACCTCCATATCCATAGACAACAGGCTAGAATGGAGGACATTAGAAAAAGTGGAGAGAAAATTGAGACACAACCGTTGGTGTGATGGTTTGAAGTTGTATGGACCCCAGAAAATCATATTCTTAAAGCTAATCCATTCTTGTGAGTGTAAATGTATTGTGAGTAGGAGCTTTGATTAGGTGTGTTAAGGTGTGGCCCGGTGTGGGTCTTACTCCCCTTACTGGAGTCCTTTATAAACGGGATGAATACGGAGAGAAAAAAAGAGAAAGCCATGGAAGCAAGAAGCTGAAAGCATCAAAACTGGAAGAGAAGGAAGAGCCCAGTAGACGCTGCCACGTGCCTTGCCATGTGACAGAGGAGTCCAGGATCACCAGCAGCCAGTCTTCAGGGAGAAAGCATCACCTGATGATGCCTAGATTTGGACATTTTCCTCAGTCTTGAAAATGTAAGCTCATAAACTAAAAAATTCCCACTGTTAAAGAAACGACCCATTTCATGGTATCTGCATTTCGGCAGCCTAGTAAACTGGAACAATTGAGAAAAGATTTATTTTCCACAGACATTTTCCATCCAAATCCAGAGATGCATAATTAAAATAATGTGGGACATTTCTTTCACTGCATTGAAGTTGAAAAGTAACCCCTGGGCATAAAGAAGGCTGCATTCGAAAACTACTTCGGATTCCCTCCTGGTTCAGGTCTAATAGTTAGGAACCATTATCTTATAGGAACATTTGTACCATTTTCCCATAATGTGTTATCATCTTACATCAGTCTGCATGGAGCTTATTTGCCATTTTTCTGCCCACTCATATAGCCAAGTTATTTCCTTTTACGGTATGTCACTATACAAAAGAGCTTTATGGAAATTTTTATTGTAGCAAGCATTTTTTCAGATCACTTATAACAATATTAAGTAAGATTGATCCAGAACTAATTCCTGGAGTTTACACACTTCTATACATAAAAGATTCTCTCCCTCTCTCCCTCCCTCCTTTCTTCCTCTTCCTCTGTCTTCCTCTATACACAAATATTTATTAAACACCGATTTTGTGCCAGAACTGCTCTAGGTGCTCAGGATGCTTCAATGAACCAAACTGATGAAAATCTTTGCCCTTGCAGAGCTTACACATTAGTGGGGAAAGAGAGTCAATAACAAATAAACAAATATGTAATATATCGTATAGCTATCATGATAGGCACTGCTTTTCTCTTCACATAGTTTCATGGTTTGAGTTAGGTTTTCAAAGATAAAATATTTTCCTCCAAACTCATAGTATTTTTTTAATGAGTTCTGTGGGCAACACCAGAGAATAGGAGAATCTTTTGACAAGTACAGGGAAATAAAATTATGTCAGTGGTCTAATATCTAAAGCTTTATCAGAAAAATGTTGCTGCTCTCCTCATCTGTAGGGGAAAAGTGTACCTATAACATCTCAAATAGGAAGGGAATCACTTTCCTGCGTTTTACATTTCATTTGGGAAGAGCTGAAATCCTGAACCAGTAGAGAAGAAACAGGAGAAAATGTTTATGGTAAAATTAGTTCATCCAAAAAACATTTGTGGACTATCTAAGAAACATAAAAAAAAAAGAAATTACAGCCCTCATCCTTAAGAACTTTATACTTTAGTTGATACAGTAGGTAAACAGGTAATATAGTAGTCAGGATCTTCTATACCTGGTATTTTTTTTTTTACTGTGCCATTCCCAGCTCCCACCATCACAGACTGCTGTTCCAGCAGTGCTTGTCATGGCACCCCTCTTTGTTCCTTGAGTCACCCTTGACCAATCCCTAGGTATCACCTGCACTAAGAATGGGCTTCCCACACAGCTTTCCCAATGGGATTTGGCCTTGAGCTGTGTTTCTTAGTCCTTGATCTAAATCTGTATTTAGTACTCCAGTCTACTTCTGGGACAATGTGGTTTGAAGCTGTAAGCACCTCAGAAAAACATGTTCTTTTATTTATTTATTTGTTTTTTACCGAGAGGTCCTGGGGAACGAACCCAGGTCCCTCCATATGGGAGACGGACACCCAACCATTTGAGCCACATCTGCCCCCCATGTTCTTAAATCTAATCCATTCCTGTGGGTGTGAACCCAATGTAAGTAGGACCTTTTGATGAGGTTATTTCAGTTAAGGTGTGACCCAGCCCAATCAGGATGGGTCTTAATCCTATTACTAGAGTTCTTCATAAGTGGAATGAAATTCAGACAGAGAGAAAGCCAGAAGCTGAATATCAATGGAACCTGGAATAGAAGGGAGAGACCATGAGATGCCACTATATACCTTGCCATGTGACAAACTAAACATCAAGGATCACTAGCAGACAGCCCCAGATTGCCACAGATTTCAAGAAAAAAGCACATTGCCTTAATGATGCCTTGATTTAGACTTGCTCTTAGCTTCCAACCATGGACAAATAAAATCCCATTGTTTAACCCAACCCATTTCATGGTATTTCCTTGAGCAGCTTAGGAAACTAAAGCAGACACCTACCCTTTTTATCCTTCCAGCAAACATTGATTGAGCATCTACTTGGATCAGGCATTGTGGCAAGTTCTGTGGATATCAAAATGATAAAGAAAATGCATCTGTCTTCAGGGGGCTCAGAGTCTAATAGGGAGAATGTTCCCATAAAGGTCATAAAACAGTGAGATAAATGCTCTAACAGTGGTATGTGCAGGGTGCAATGGGAATGGAAGAGGAGGAAGCCCCTAACTCTGCCCAGAAGGGAGGGAGGGTATAGGAATGGATTCACAGAGACAGTAGATCCACAATGATTCTCCAAGAAGGAATAAGAATTCACTTGGTGAACAAGGGAGATGGACATGCCAAGCAGAGGGAAGAACATAAACAAAAAGAATGGCATTTGTGGAAGCAGTCTTACCAACATCCCAACTGTGAGAGGGGAAATTCTAACTTTGATTTTGAATGTGTTGGTTGGGACTCTGCTTCTGAACATTCCTGTTCTCTCCTCCTGTTGGCACATGGCACTACTTCTTTTTGTTTGTTTGTTTTTCTTCTTTACAAGAATGACAATGCTTTTGTGTTGTTGTTTTTTTTAAACAGCTTTATTGAGGTTTATACATATCATAAAGCTTATCCATTTAAAGTATCAATAAAATGTTTTTTAAAAAATATTTTCAGAGTTGTACAAACATTGCCAAAATCTATTTTTAGTACATTTTCATTATCCCCCAAAGATATATTATGCCCATTAAGAGTTACACCACATTCCCCCCTCTCCCAGGTCTTCACAGCTACTAATCTGCTTTTTGTCTCTATGGATTGCCTGTTCTAGATGTTTCACGTGAATGGAATCATAAAATATGGGGCCTTTGTGTCTGGCTTCTTTCACTTATCAAAATCTTTTCAAGACTCATTCATGTTGTATCAGGTATCAGTACTTCATACATTTTTGTTGGCCAATAATATTCCATAGTGTGGAATTTTGTTTATCTGTTCATCAATTGATAGACATTTGGGTAGTTTCCATTTTTTACCTATTATGAATAAAGCTTCTATGAACACTCATGTCAAGTTTTTGTGTGGATATATATTTTAATTTCTTTTGGTATATAATTAAGAGTAGAATCGCTGGGTCATATCATAACTCTGTGTTTAAGTTTCTGAGTAACTACCAAATTGTTTTCCAAAGTGACTGCACCATTTTACATTGCCAACAGCAAGGCATAAGGGTTCCATTTTCCCCACATCCTCACCAACACTTGTCATTGTCCATCTTTTTTATTATAGACAACCTTGCAAAAAGTAACATCTCATTGTGGTTTTGATTTGCATTTGCCTAATGACTAATGATGTTGAGCATCTTTTAGGTGCTTATTAGCTGGGAGTACATGACTATTTCTTAATTTAGTGAAGTTAACATTGTCTAAACCATGATGCAGATGGTAGTGGTAACCCTTGGGCACCAAGTATTGTGACCCTGGTTGAGGCCAGACATAATTGGCTCCAAGGACTTCTTACCAAATGCTCCAGTGCAAGGTCAAAGCCCTCCCTGCACCTACATTGAGACATGACAATACAATCTATCTTTCTGGTAATTTACAAAGTAATTTTAATGCATTATTTCACTTAGACTTTAAAATGTATGTGTGAGGTAGTCATGAGGTTCCTTATTTTAAAGAAAGGAAAATTGAGATCCAGAGAAGTTAAGGAATTTGCATAGAGTCACACAGCTAGCAACTTTTGGGACAAAGATCTAAATATATGTTTCCTGATTTTAATTACAATACCATTTAGCCGAAAATGGAAAGGGTGATGGAAGCATCTGCACAAAAGTAATTGATATCAGAGAAAGGAGGCAGGGAGATCTTCTTGGAAAAGGAGCCTCAAAGCCTTGTAAATGAAGCAGGAGGGTCATCTAGGAGAAAAGGGATAGAGCCAGAAAGAAACAAGATGTATAAGGAAAAAATAAGGAAGCTGAATCCTAATGTAATAATGAGTGATAAGATTTGAAAGTATGGTTGAAATTTGAAAGTGTAGTTGATACCTGTTGTTTTGTGAAAGGATCCACGTTTTTAACCTCACTCAACTAAAATTGATTAGGCCAGGTGCGGTCACTTGACCCAGGCTGTGCCAATTGGAGACATTTCCCAGAAATTGTGAACCTGAAGGAAAAAAATATGGTCAGCCCATTCCCACTGATGGAAACCATAATTTATAAATTGCAGCAGCTTTTGATAATCAGTTTTCCCACCATGAGGGGGAGAATTGTCTGTTATGAAGGTGAAAATGCATAGACCAAAGAGAAGTTAGATGAGAGAAGAGAGAGAGGAAGAGTTCTGATTGTGCTCAAATCTCTGGCTTTAATTGTTCTTGAGATTCAGCTGTTTGTGTCAATGACAAAAATTGTTTTTTAAATTTGAAAACTCAAGTGAATTCCCAACATTAATCTATGCCATAAGCTTTCCAAATAATGTAAGATGCATCCTCTTCTAAAACAGAATTGGATGTCTCCAGAGTCTTGGTCAATGGCGTACATAATTCAGAGAGCTTTCCAGATCCCATGATCCTTTGTGTAAAATGCTGGGCCCGGAGCTGTGGAAGATCCTAAAATGCATACAGCTTATCAACTAGGCATGAAGAGACAAAGTGGGTAAAAAGAGCTGGCAAATCATTAACCAACAATATTTATATCCTGGAGGATGAGCCAACATGAGTGGTGGAGGCCAAAAGTGCTGTTCAGAATTTGGAGGAAGGAGAAAGAGTCAGTGAAGGATCCATTGAGGAAAAAAGTGAGTCTGGAGAATGAGTAGGATTCAGACAATAAGAGAGGAAAAAAAGAAAAGTCACAGAGATGAGTTTGGTGAGTCCCATCTGTTTCTTTGAGGACTTTTACTCATTTATTCCCATAAGAACTTTTGGGTCAGCCTAACCTACAAAGCAATCACAGAATCCCCTGTTTAAACAATTTGATCCCATTATACTTGTGAACAACTCTTATCAAGTGCAAAGCCTTTCTATCCAGTCCTGGCTGACCCCAACTCTATTTCATCACAAATTACTATCTTGTTTACATTACTGGGTCCCTAAATTGATCAGACCTATTACCTAAAGGTCAATTTATGACTCAGGGGTTTTGCAAGATTTTTGTCAAACACATTTCTATGCTGACAGAAAACCTTCTCTTTTTCTTTTTTCCTCTTGGCCTTCCCAGAAAAAAATATAGTACAATTTCTAGCATATCTCTAATCTGCTATTTATAATAGGTTTATCAAAATTGTGACCACTACTAATAAGCATCATTATAACACTTAAAAGTTGCATAGCACTTTACAGTTTATAAAGTACCTCCAAATGTATTCTCACAACAACCCTGTAAGGTAGGTAGGGCACATATTATTAGCCTTTCTTAAAATGGGAAAAAGGGTCATGGCAACTAGTAGACCTGCCCAGACATTGTACTGGAAGACTCGTCCTGATTCTATTCCATGGAAATGCTAAGTTTATCTATAAAAAGTGCCTGGCATCTGATATTTGCATCCTGCCAGCCTAGACACAGGATGGGCTGCCACATCTTCCTTCTTCAGGTCAAGGCTTTGAGCATTTCTCTCATTAGCCCTGAGTTAACCCAATCCTTGATACCACCCTTGTCTCTAGACCAGGGAGCAAAGTCACACATGGTGAATCTCAAGAGTTGGGAAGAATGTTAATTACCTTATAGTTACAAGTACCCAAACCAAGTTGCACTTCGGAATAACCTGGGTTAGTTTAAAATATATATCTATGTATCCCTAGACCTGACTCCAGACCTCTGAAATCTGAATCTTTGGGGGTTTAAGGGGAGGGCCAAGATTTTTTTAATTCAAAAAATTGAAATTGTTTTTAGATTAAAAAAAGAACAGAAAATAATATAACAAAAACACATGCACCTGCAAACCAAAATGAGCAGGGTTAACTGTTTGTCATGGTGCATAGGGAAAAGGTTATGTCACATTTGACCCATCTTACACAAATGTGCTGTTATGACTTGTATGAAATGTCTGTTTGTTTATGTTCCCACCATGTTTAATGAAGATCTATCATCAGAATTATGCCTTGTTACACTTGAGAAAATCTGGGGTAGGGGTGGATTTAGATGATCTGTGTGTCTAGAAAGAGATGTCAAGGAAAGTTTGAAGTGTTGCTGTCTTTTCCTCCAATAATAATAAGCACAAGTAAGAAATAAATATGTAACAAATAGGCAGAAGCAAGCAATCTCAATTGAATACTCTTTTAAAAAATCCTAATCCTCGTAGCATCTAAGAATTGTTTAGGGTTGAACTGTGTTTTGGATAGGCTGTCAGGAGTCTTCCTTTTGTTCTAGAGAATCTAATATATTTGTTCAATCCTTCTCCAAAGTAAAAGGTGGTTTTAAATTAGTAATGATGGATTACAAGAGCAGCAAAAGGGAATTACAGCTGAATGTTTCCAATGGTGAGGATAGAAGTGTTTACAGACCGATTGTGTGTATCCAACTTCAGTGATTTTTTTTTAACGTTCTCCTCCCCTCCTCTCCCCTTCCTTCCCCTCTTGTCCTCTCCCAATACTTCTCTAGATCACCGTCCATCCAAGACATTACTACGGAAATTAGTGAACCAATGGTCAAAGACAAGTTGAACTTAAGTACAGGTATTAATCACCCACCACTGAATATATATATTATTGAAATGAAAAGCAAATTAGATACAGCAAATTAATTTGGAGTTTAAGGACCTATAATTAGGAGTACAGTAAATTCAGATTCTTTCTCTTTTAAAAAAGATTCTCCATGTATCCCTAAATATGGCCAGGCCACTCTGCTCATTGCTGATGTCTTATCAAAGAGAACTCTATGGCTTCTTCTTCCCTGCGGCTCAGGTAGAAACCCTGATCTCTGCAATCGTGTCTGGAATCAGTCTGGTTTTCAGTGGCAAAATGAATCCCCAGAGGAAGCAAAGGAACACAGCCAGCTTTGCCCTCAGGGGGTTGTCTCCAGTATCAAGCCAGAAGTGAGCCAGTAAGCACTGAAGCTCTTCTCACTGGGGGGTGGGGGTGTCAGGGAAGTTGGCATGGAGTCTTTTCCATAACTCAGGCTTAGACAGTCTGCTATCTTTGTTGTGCCTGTTGATTTTTTCTTATCTTTATGAGAAAAGGAAATATGCCAGCCTTCTAGTAAAGGCTTTTGGATTAAACTCTCAGAAGGAAACCGTCTCACCTAATAAACTCGCCAGAACATAAAAGGACATGGAAGAAAATAATATAACTAATGTGCTAATCAGTTCAATAAATGCCCAAAGCAGAACTTAAATCAAATATAAGACATGAAAGGATGCCTTATTTCAGAGCTTTGAGACATGCAGTGATGAGAAAATATTTCCTCAGCTTTGAATCATTGGGGAAAAATAGTTAATTCATAAGTAACCTGACCTGGTCAAGAAGTACCAGTGGCAGTTTCTAAACACGGGTATCTATAACTGTGTGTGGATATAGTTTGTCAGGGCTAATAAATCTGAAATAACCATTTTTCTTTCTGTCTTTTTCCAAAGCTGGAAGTTCTCATAAGGCAAGAGGCCTGTATTTTTGCCTCCCTCCCACTAACGCTGTTAAAAATTTGAAATTGTTTTTCAATTTTTTGAAGCCTGCCCCTTGGGTACAGGCAATTCTCCTCTTCAGTTCCCATAGTCAGCCCTAGGCAAAAATAGAAAGTAGGTAAAGATGGCTGTTTCTTTGCCAAACACCCATCAGCCCCAAATCCCCCCTGACCATCTGCTCAGTGGAGAAACCATGGCGCACAAAACCAGTTCATTGTGTTAGTGGCCTAATGCATTGTCCTCTCTAAGGATGTGGCATTTTCAAAAGGAGCAGGCAACATTTGCATAAATACAGGCGTTTTTCGAACTGTGGAATTTCAGCCTTAGTGAGCCAGCATGGACTACAAGTGCTTTGGGGTTAGTGCCAGTCTTGGCATCCCTGGAAAGGTAACTTGAAAACCTCTCCAGGCTAGCAAAAATCATTTCCGATTAGTGCGAAGGAGCTCCTTTTCCACTCTTTCTCTAGTAGGAGAACAGAGCCCTAACTTCTTTCTCTGTGAGGGAGAGACATGAGCCCCTGCGGAAGCCCCAGGAAGATGGGAGCCAATGGAGTGTGTGCCCCCACTCTGTTCTTGCCTCCCATCAGCCCTGCCCCTAGGAAGGTGGCTACAAGCATGGTGGGGTAAGAGATGACTTCAAGCAACTTGTTAGTCTGCAGAAACCCCTCATTCTCGCAATCAGACAAATCCAGAATGTGAACCATCCTACAGGCTCCTCAACAAGTCAATGTCACAGAAAAGGGGGGAAAGAGAGGAGAGCACTTTTCTAAATTAAGATAGAGTTAAGAGGGGGACAGATGTGGCTCAATTGGTTGGGCATCCATCTCCCACATGGAGGGACCTGGGTTCGATCCCCGGGACCTCCTGATAAAAAAAAAAAAAAAAAAAGATGGAATTAAGAGGCACAACTACCAAAAACAACAGATGGTCCTTGAGTGGGCCTGATTTGAACAAAAAGA
This sequence comes from Cabassous unicinctus, assembly GCA_029593785.1. Classification (NCBI taxonomy): domain Eukaryota; kingdom Metazoa; phylum Chordata; class Mammalia; order Cingulata; family Chlamyphoridae; genus Cabassous; species Cabassous unicinctus. Next base: position 5,752 of record JAQZBX010005006.1, on the reverse strand, counting down.
CTGGAGAACAGTTCGGAATATTTGAAAATAAACTGTATATTAGATGACATGAGAGAATTAGGCTTGGTTTGGTCGTTGCACGGTGGCTGTGTAGGAAAATATCCTTATTTTGTTGGTGATGCACACTGAAGCATTAAGGGCTTGGGTTCGTTTCCTGGGGCTGCTGTAACGAATGGCCACAAACTCGGCATCTGAAACAACAGAAATTCATTTTCTAACATGTTTGGAGGCCAGAAGCCTGAAACCCAGTTGTCAGCAGGGCCAAGCTCCCTACAAGTTACTTAGCTTTTCATCTATAAAATGGGGATAATAATAAACAAACTTCAGAAAGTTGTGAGAATGAAATGAAATAATTCTCATGAAGTGTCTGGACATAAAAAGGGCCCAGCAAATATTATCTATATTCATTATTATGGTGGAATTACCCCTTCAAGATTCCACCATTAAAAAGGTTTACCCCTGTTTGGGGCTGCCAACAGGGGAGTTTACACCTTAACCCATTATCTATAAAAAGATTCTTTGCAGGTTTAGACAACTTGTTGTTAGCTAAGAGAAATACTCTTAAGAAGGAGACACGAGGGGCTCACGGTGTGTGTGTTGAAAGAGTGTGTGTGTGTGTGTGTGTGTGTGTGTGAAAGAGAGAGGGAGAGAATTTGGTTGGGGGGAGCAGAAAGGAAGGGAAACAGGGGTAAGGTAGTTGCTTAGGGGCACAGGACAAGCCTAGAGGAAAGAGTGTGGCAGCAATTGGGGAGATGGGAAGATTCTGCAAACAGGGACATCCCTTGTAGACTTTTGATCAGTCCCCTAACAGCCATTGTTCAGCACCAATTCTTAGCCATGATGCTGAAGGAGTTACTGCAAATTCAAAAGGACCTAACATATCTAGAAAGATGCTTTGGTGCTAAGTGACTATGACTCAAGCTAAATGGAAATGGTGTTTATCAGGCCTCTCTCCATGCTCAAACACTCATTTAAGAGCCATCCCCTCTGCCTCACAAGGTGGTGGCTGCTTTTTGAGTGTTGGAGGAGGCTCTGTGGGATCACACCACCTGGGAACCCCATTGTTTCAAGGGGGGATGAAGCTAGCCTCGCTCAGCGAGTGCTGTGCCTGCCGCCTTCTCTTCCCACACCTCAGGGTGTCAGCACATCTCTGGCAATTCAAAATTCATATTTAGGGTGTCTTTTCATTTTTAGACAAAGAGTATGCAGGCTTTTTGCCTCCCTCACATCTCACTTAGCATCATCATCTTTTCCTTCAACTGCTTGCAGACACCAAATGTTTGCAAGACCAGGAACAAATGAAATAACAGAATAACAACAACAATTTAAAAATGAAACCAACAAGAACAAATGTGATGAAATGCCAAGAAGACATGCAGCTCCCTAAAAAGGTCCAGATACTTTTTTTTAAATGAATCTTTGGAACTAATCTCTTGTGTGGTAACTTTCTGCTCCTCACTAAAGAAATTAAAATGATAAAATAACAAGATGTCTCAAAGTTTACAGCATCTGCAGAGCTTGTTAAAATTCAGACCGCATTAATCGGTCTGGGGTGGGGCCTGAGAGCCAGCATTTCTAACAAGCTCCCACATGATGCCAAAGCTGTTGGACCGTGGATCACACTTTGAGTTGTAAGGGTACAGAGCACTGGTTCTCGAGTTCAACTGTACTTTGGACTTACCTGGGGAAGTTTAAAATAAGATTGATTCTTATTTGTTCTAGAGGATGACCTGGGTATCTAATGCTCAGCAAAGTTTGAGAACCACTGGTAAGGAGATTGTTGATTTTTTTGAGATCATAGAGGACCAGTCTCAAAGTGCTTAGTTCCAGTAGAATTCCTTGATATCACACAGCCCATGTGGATAGGTGGGAAATTTTCAGCTAGCACCTTGAGTAGGGATGAGGCAGGGGACCACAAGTCTGCTGGGTGGGGATTCCAACTTTTATTGCATAAAGCAATTACATCAGCAATCCACACCTGTGTCACAAAGGGTATGCAATCACAATTGTGAATCAATGGTTCCCATCCCTGGCTGAATATTATAATTTCCTGGGGAGCTTAAAAACAATACCATTGCCTGGGCCCTACCTTCTGAAGACCAGATTTAACTGGTTTAGAAAAGGATCCAGGAATTGGCATATTTCAAATCTCAGCTGATTTTTATGTTTCCAGGTTAAGAACGATGATTGTGGAAGTTGCAAAAAGGAACTAGGAAACATCTTTAATTATCATAGGAGGAACAGACATAGCATAAAGGAGAAAAATATGATGGTTCTGAATATACACTTATAGCAGCAGCTGTATGCTTTGGTAATTTGTAATAACAAATCTAACTTTTTGGTAAATGATGGTGGAGATTGGGGTAAATCATGGCTTTGGATTAGCACATCCATATTTAGGCATCCCTTTCATCTTTTTATTTGAGGAGGTAAAAACAGCCCAGTGTTTTTCACATAGTAGATACAAGGTCAATATTTAATGACCTATCAGACATAGGTAATATTCTAAAATTATTTTGGGTGGATTCCATACTGAACCAATGAAAATAAAATGATGATACATTATACTATAAATCACAGAAGGAAAATAGTAAGATAGGCCTGGAAATATTAAACAGCATTGGGTAGGCTACAAAATTGGGTCTGATCAGTATTCACTTCCAAACTGGCAGAGCCCATCATGGGGACAAGCTGTGGATATGAGCTTAGGATAGGACATATTACAGCCTCCTTGCAAAAGCACTCCTTGAATACATGTGGAAAAGACATATCCTGAACTAAGTTCTAAAGAATGGATAGGAATTGGTGTAGCTAGAATTCCCATGTATACCAGTTTGTAATTGTGATCATTACAAAATTAAGACCATAAGTATATCACTCTAATGAGGGGAAAAAAGAAAGCTTAAAACATTCTTCATGCACTTACTTAGTTTTGGACAAGGGAACTACAACTAAAGGTGGATAGCAAGGAAATTTCTAAGAAATCCTGAAGACTATTTAAAAACGACTTTATTGTATTTGCAAGAAATAGGCGTGCCTTAGTTGAAGAAGATAAGCACTTGAACATAAATTCTGTTCACTTAACTGGTAAAGTGAATGAGGACAATAGAGGGGACAACATGGAGCCTGACTCCATGAAAAAATAGTATCTTGATGGAATTAAAAATAAGTACCGAAAGGTGTGGGTAGAGAAGGATTGTGGGAAGATGGCAGAGTAGGGAGCTCCAGGACTCAGTCTTTCCACTAAAACAATGATTAAACAGGCAGGAAACATCTGCAACAACTATTTTGAAACTCTGGAGGTCAGAAAAATGCTGAACAGATCAAGGGAAGAGTGGGACAAAAAGGCTGATAAATTACAGCAAAGAACAGTAAATTGCTCTCTCAGCATGGTGGCTACTGGTGCCCATCCCCCACTCTCACATCCAACCTCTGGCTAGCTGGCTGGTGATAGAAAGGAACATAAAATTCCTCTTCCCCAAGAATTGGGGTGGGCATGGCTGATCACTAATCATGGCTTTTGATTAGCAAATTTGAATCACTGGGGGCCAACTCTGAGGACAGCCATTGTTTGAGACAACCTAGGACAAAGGTGGTGGCAGCCATTGTTTCAATCCTCTCTGAAGCAGGGCAGCAGCGTGGGGAACTAAAGAGGGGAGCTAAAGATGCTGTGCTTCCTCAGGGCTGTGAGGGACAGTAGAAGGGCTGCATTTGCAGGGCAGGCCAAGAAAGCTCAGCTTTGGGGAGCCATAGGAGAAACTCTTGGTGCCCTTCCTGATCCCCTCGATTTACCCCTCCTTCCAGAATTTGCTGTCCAGGCTAAAGCAGCTTGAGACAATGAAAGGAGTGGAAGAAACTATAGAGACAAACGATCTGGGACAAAGGCCTGCCAGCATCAAACACTCAGGAGACAGTGGTCTATCTCCTGGAAAACAGAGAGTACAACCAAAATCCTATAAATAGGGGAACTACAAAACAAAAGCCTAGAACAAGACAGAGGCCCAGAAAGACAGAGAAAACGCTGCACACTGCATATGCCTTGGGCAGACCTTTCTGATAGGAGGGCTGAAACTCAAGAAAATCTCTGTCTTATCACCAGCTGTTTACAAAATCAAGAAACAGATATCTTAGGGAATAACTGCCATAGTTGATATTTTATTTTATTTTATTTTATTTTATTTTTTATTTATTTATTTATTCATTTATTTATCCCCCCCTTGCTGCTTGTGCTGCTGTGTCCATTCGCTGCGTGTCTTCTCTGTGTTTGCTTATCTCCCCCTTGCTGTGAGGTCCTGCTGCATCAGCCCACGGCACCCCACGAGCCGAGCTGGCCTGCCCTCACAAGGAGGCCCTGGGAAGCAAACTCGGGGCCTCTCATATGGTAAATGGGTGCTCTATCCATTGCGCCACACCCACTTCCTGCCGTGAGGTTGCTGCATCAGCCCACCGCACCGCTCAGGCCGGCGTGCCCTCACAAGGAGGCCTCGGGACGCGAACCCGGGCCTCCCACATGGTAAACGGGGGCTCCATCCACTGAGCCACACCCGCTTCCCCATAGTTGATATTTTAAAACATTGCATTGTACAGTGTTCAACAAAGGAGTACAAGTCTAAGAAAGAAAAAGGGTATGATGGCCCATCCAAAGGAAGAAAATAAAAATACAGAAAACACCAACGAAGATCAGAATGTGGACATACCAAACCAGGCCTTTAAAAAATTGATCTTAAAAATGTTCAAAAAGATGACGTTTCAAAGAGAAAGAACTAAAGGATATCAGGAAAACAATGAATAAGCAATATGAAAGTCTTCATAAAGAGATAGAAATTTTTGAAAGGAACAAAACAGAAATACTGAAATTGAAAACCACAATAACTGAAGTGAAAAAAATGCCAAGGAAGGTTTCAAGAGCAGAATGGAATTGGCAGAAGAAAGAATCAGTGAACTTGAAGACAGGACACTTGAAATGAGTCAGGCTAAAGAGCAGAAAGAAGGGCTCTTCATTGGCATCTGTGTTCCTGAGAGTGACAGAGTTGGACTCAAATAAGTCATCCCTGCACATGGTCCATCAGTCCCCTCTACTCAAACCTATATGTGATGCAGGAGTTTTTAGGTGTACTTCCAGAGACTGTAGCCTCTGGCCCACTTATGTGCCAGCTGTGCCTGGAATCTCGGTGGAGCTGCAACTCCTACCCTACAGCTCAATGGACTCATCCAAGTAACCTGGCGAGGAGACAACGATGGGCAACAGACATCCCAGGGAATGGAGAGGGCCTGCAGCTGCAGACAAGATAATCCCACCCACTGTATCCATGGGATATAAGCCCTCTCTCACTTGGAGGTGGAGTGGACATCACCATCCAAGTCCCCTCAGGATTGGGGGAGGAGCTGTGGACTAGAGTAGACTTGGTGGTGTTCTGTTGTAGACATATTGTGATTCAAGCAATGGAAGAAATTGTAACAGTGAGGTGGAGCTGGTGGCCACTGGACATTTTTAGGGCAGGGAGAGGAGGGGCAGTTGAAATACAGGGGCTTTTTTGGGACTTTGGGGGTTGCCCTGAGTGGCGTAGCGGCAACGGATGTAGGCCATTTTCCATCAGAATATACCATGCAGAACTGGGTGGGAGAGAGTGTGGTCTGTGATGTGAACTGTGGTCTATGCTCGGTGGCAAGGCCCCAGGATGTGTATATCCATTGCGGGTGTTGTACCACACGGATGAGGAATGGTGGTGTGGGATGTTGTTGGAGGTGTGGG
>JAQZBX010005005.1:0-57903 GCA_029593785.1 Cabassous unicinctus | reverse complement strand
AACATCTTTCATTAGTGTGGCACATCACCTGCAATGGATATACACATCCTGGGGCTTTGCCACTAAGCATGGACCATAGTTCACATTGTAGACCACACTCTCTCCCACACAGTTCTGCATGTTATATGCTGATGTAAAATGGCCTATATCTGTCATTGTAATGTCACTCAGGATAATTCCCAAGTCCTGAAAAAGCCCCTGTATTACAACTGCTTTTCCCTTCCCTGCCCCGAAAGCGTCCAGTGGCCACTGGCTCCACCTCACTGTTGTAATTTCTTCCATTGCTTGAATCACAATATGTCTACAACAGAATACCATTAAGACCAGTCCATAGCTCTTCCCCCAATCCTGAGGAGTATGGGTTGGTGGTGTCCATTCCACCTCCAAGTGAGAGGGGGCTTATATCCCATGGATACGATGGATGGGATCCTGCCTGCAGCTGCAGGCTCTCTCCATTCCCTGGGATGGCCGTTGTCCATCATCGTCTCCTTACCAGGTGACTTGGGTGAGTCCACTGAGCTGTAGAGTAAGAGTTGCAGCTCCACCGAGATTCCAGGACAGCTGACACATGGGCAGGCCAGGGGCTCCAGTCTCTGGAAGTACACCTACAAACTCCAGCACCACATATAGGTTTGAATAGAAGGGACTGATGGACCATGTGCAGGAAAGACATATTTGAGCCCAACTCTGTCACTCTCAGGAGCACAGATTCCAAAGTAGAGCCCACTGATAAGGCATCAATCTCTGGAGCTATCCCCCCTTATATAGGACCTGGGTGTCTCCAGAGCCCTCAGGAGCCCCTCTGTATGGGGTGATATCCACTTTGGTGTTCTATGAGATCCTACTGAGGTGTGTGTAAGCGTTACCTCTGGGATTAGGCATTGGTTTTAACATGGTGATTCCTGTTTGATTAGGACACTGTATGCCTTAGGAATCATCCATATCTCTTTGCTGCTCTCAATAATTATAATTAATCAGATCCTTCTTTTTCGTGGTCTTGAGATTTAATATAAAATATACCAGAGTCTTGGAATTCTCTATGAGGGAAACTCTCATTAGTATAATTTCTTTCTCTTTGAGAAGATGAAATATATTTTTAGGGACAACTCACAACCTTATCAATTCATAGGAAGTGAAATAGTAAACACTATGTGTTTTGATGTCAGTCATGGATTTAAGTCCTATGCCCTTTAGGCAAATATTTCAAGAGAAATTTTCACATGCTGATAATTTATATAGCAATTTTACATCTATTAAAAGTTTACTATACAACAATGTAAATTCACCAGTATCTTCGTTGTAGGTATCCCACTCTCCAACTAAGACTTCGTAACACCCCAGCTCACTCCTGCTAGTGTCCTGTCTCCAAAATTACTTGCCTTCCTGACTAAAAATATATTTGTTATACCAACTTTTCACTATTTCGTAACCAATTGATATAATTGCTGTCCTTCCTTCCAAGTGGAAATCCCACAGTTCATTGTCAAATCACTCCATTGAATATATCCTCAACTCTTTTGCCACTGTCAACTTTTAATGCCCCTACCTGGAAAACCTCAAACCTGCTTAATACTTGCTTTTTTCCTACTCTACCACTGTACATGCATCCACACAACTGAACTGAGAAAACAAAACAAAACTAAACAGAAGAATACTACCAACCATATTGACTGCTCTCACTGTAAATTTATAACCACTTACTTCAAGTTGTCCTAAGTGCTGCCCAGCAACCTTTCTATATTTTCTCAACCCACAAATTCATGACTACTTCATACCTGCATCTTTCCTTTGCAACTCCATGCCATAATACTGCCACATCTTACCCATTGCATCTGTGCCGTACTTTCTTCTTTCTCTCTTGTTACTGCACCTAAGATTTGTATGTTTACTTTTGCAAAAAAGACCATCCTATTTCACTTACTGAATAAGTCTTTCACTAAGTCTGCATACATGTAATTTATGTCACTTTAATTCTTCTCTCTAGAACCAATTTTCCTTTTGCCACTGTATAACTTTTTCTTCACCCCTTCCAATTCCTTTCTTCTCACTCTGTCACCAATGATTTTTTTCTTCAAAATTTTTTTATATAAACACTACAAATTACTCAGTTAACTCAACATAATAACTACAGTAAATCTGCTTTAGTCAGTGGTTACACTCCCCACTTATTTGTATTCATTCCTCGTTCTTTAGGGATTTGGGACAATGTTCACTGTGACTATTTCAGGCTGACAAGGCATGCACATATTGTGGGACAGAGGAATGGAATGTTTTGCTTGCAGCTGAACATACTCCTTGCTTTGGGGATGGGGCTGGTCCATCATCATGATTTTGTTAGTTGTCCAGGGCAAGGCTGAAGAACTGGAGAGTAGGAGTTGGCCACAACTCTGCTGGGTTTCAGAGATCAACTGGCATATGATTAATCCAAAGATTTAAGTCTCTGAGAAATATACCTAACAGGTAAACTGAAATTTAGAAATTTAGGTTCAAATTAAAGAAGTAGAAGAATAATGATTTAGGTATTTATAAATGAGTATAACTATGTTACACACACACATATATTTATATATAATATTTATAACTACATAGTATAGATGTGTTATATAGCTTTTCATATATTCCCAGATAAAGCTTGCTGAGAGAGTGTTGATTTCATGAGGCCACGTGGCTTGCCTATGGTGTCCAGACTTCCCTTAGGCCCTCATGAGCACTTTTGTTTGAGGATTTGCTTACTCTGGCAGTTTGTGAAATCTGGCTAAGACTGCATAAGCATAACCTCTGGAATGACCTCCTGACTCATTTTGAAATCTCTTAGCCTTAAAAACTCTGCTTTATACAATATTTCCACCTTTTCATCAAGGTCTTTCTTCAATTGTATCACTGATTAATGCTTGGCAATAATCTCTCAGTGCCAGGGAGGTTCATCCCTAGATGTCATGTCCCACACCAGGGGGAAGGTAATGAGTTTATTTGAAGATTTAGGCTTAGAGAGAGGCTATACTTGAATAAAAAGGAAGTTTTCTGGGGATAACTCTTAGGCATTAATTATAATTAGGCTTAGTTTCATTGGCACAGAAATAATAGGTGCAAGCATTAAGATCAAGGGCTTAGCTTATTAGCCTGTTTTCTTGTATTAGGCAAGGCTTATATATTCTAATATTTTTTGCCATTATTTGAGAAAGTAGTAGGACTTCTCCAGGAAAAAAGTTTAATATTTTGTTAGCTGCTGGGAGGGCCTCTATCTATTTAGAAAACATACCTATGGCAACAAGAATACATTATATCCCATAGAAGTATGTAGCTATATAATATTTGAAGTGTTCAAAATGAATTGTCTCTTGAGACACCTGACCATGTCCCACCTTTACCCTCTTACTTACCAAAGTTATGTTAATTGACAGGTAAGCATAATTTATATAGCAACATTCCCATAACACCTCATTGTTGACATTTAACATTACTGTGGAATCTTTGTTACAATTGATGCAAGAATGTTAAAATATACTAACTATAGTTCATATTTTGCTCTAAGAGTATTTCCTCCCATATACCATCCTATTATTAATACCTTGTGCTAGTGATGTTCTTTTATTATAGACCCTGGAAGAACATTCTTATATTTGTATTATTAAACACATTGCTTGTCCACAACAGGGTTAACTGTGTTATACAAGCATGTTTTATACTCTACCTTTCCTTCTAGTAACATATAGGATGCAAAACTTCCCCTTTCAACTACATTCACACATGTACTTCATTATACTCACAATACTATAATAACATCATCTCTATCTCCAAACCCTTACAATCAACCCAATTATAAATTCTGCACAGATTAAGCATCAGTTCCTCATTCTCTACCCCCATTCTATTGATTGGTAAACTATCTTCTAGCATCTTCTAGCATGCTAGCATGAGATAGATCTTCTAGCATCTATCTCTATGAGTTTGTTTATTATAATTAGTTCATGAACTATAATTAGTTCATTAGTGAGATCATGCAATATTTGTCCTTTTGTATCTGGGTTATTTCTCTCAACATAATGTCCTTGATGTTCATTCAAGTTGTGCACGCATCAGTATTCCATCCCTTCAATCTCAAATGTGATACCACATTTTGTGATTCCATTCATCTGTTGATGGACACTTGGGTTGCTTCCATCTTTAGGCAACTGTGAATAGTGCTGCTTTGAACATTACTGTGCATATATCTGTTTGTGTCCCTGCTTTCAGTTCTTCTGGACATATATCTAGTAGTGGGATTGCCGGATCATATGACAGTTTTATGCTTATCTTCCTTAGGAACTGCCAAACTGTCTTCCAAAGTGGCTGCATCATTCTACATTCCCATCAGTGCTAAATGAGTATTCCCATTCCTCCACATCCTCTCCAACACATGTCGTTTTCTGTGATGTTTTTTTTAATAGTGGCCATTCTAGTAGGTGTGAAGTGATATCTCATTGTGGTTTTGATTTGCATTTCCTTAATAGCCAGTGATGCTGAGATCTTTTCATGTGCTTTGTAGTCATTGTATTTCCTCTTTGGAAAAAATGTCTATTCAAGTGTTTTGCTCATTTTAATAGTTTTTTTTTTTTTTTTTTTTTTTGCTTTTTATTGTTGAATTGTAGGATTTCTTTATATATGGTGGATATTGGACCCTTATCCCATATATGGCTTCCAAATATTTTCTCCCTTTGAGCAAGCTACCTTTTTACTTTCTTGACAAACTCCTTTGAAGCACAAAAGTTTTTAATTTTAAGAAAGTTTCATTGGTCTGATTTTTCTTTCATTGCTTATGCTTTGGGTGTAAAGTTGATATAACCATTGCCTACCACAGACCTTAAAGATGCTTCCCTACATTTTCTCCTAGTAGTTTTATGGTCCTGGCTCTTATATTTAGGTCTTTGATCCATCTTAAGTTAATTTTTGTATAGGTGTGAGATAGGGGTCCTCTTTCATTCTTTTGGATATTGATAGCCTGTTCTCCCAGCACCATTTGTTGAATAGACTGTTCGGTACCAGTTAGTGGACTCGGCAGAGTTGTCAAGCTGTAGTTGTGACACACTAGACAGGCCTGTCAGTTGGCCATAGATGTGCATGTCTATTTCTGAAGTCTCAATTTGATTCCATTGTCCATTATTTCTATCCTTGTGCCAATATCATGCTGTTTCAACTACGGTAGCTTTGTAATATTCTTTAAAGTCAGGTAGTGTAAGTCCTCTATCTTTGTTCTTATTTTTCCAATATGTTTTGGGCTATTTATGGCCCCTTACCCTTCCAAATAAGGATAATTGGCTTTTCCATTTCTGCACAAATGGCTGTTGGAATTTTTTATAGGCTTTGCATTAAATTTATAAACCAATTTGGGTAGAATTGACATCTTAATGATATTTAGTATTCCAGTACATGAACATGGAATGTCCTTCCATTTATTTAAGTCTTCTTTGATTTCTTTTAGCAATGTTGTGTGATTTTCTGTGTACAAGTCTTTTACATCTTTAGTTAAATTTATTCCTAGATATTTGATTCTTTCAGGTGCTAATGTCAATGGAATTTTGTTCTGATTTTCTCTTTAGATTGTTCATTCCTAGTGTATAGAAACACTACTGATATCTGCAGGTTGATCATGTTGATCTTATATCCTGCCACTTTGCTGAACTTGTTTATTAACTCTAGTAGCTTTGTTGTAGATTTTTTGGGACTTTCTGTATATAGGATCATGTCATATGCAAATAATGAAAGTTGTACTTCTTCACTTCCAATTTGGATGCCTTTTATTTCTTTCTTTTGCCTAATTGCTCTAGCAAGAACTTCTAACACAATGTTGATTAGGAGTAGTGACAGTGAGCATCCTTGTGTTGTTCCAGATTTCTAGGGAAAGCTTTCAGTCTTTTACCATGGAGTATGTTAACTGTGGATTTTCATATATTTCTTTTATCATGTTGAAGAAGTTTCCTTTTATTCATAAATTCCAAGCTGTTTTTATTAAGAAAGGATGCTGGATTTTGTTGAATGCCTTTTCTGCATTGATAGAGATAATCATGTAATTTTCTCCTTTGATTTACATTAACTGATTTTCTTGTGTTGAACCACCCTTGCATACCTGGGATAAAACCGATTTGATCATGGTTATGATTCATTTAATGTGCTGTTGGATTCAATTTGCAAGGTTTTTTTTGTTTTGTTTTTGTTTTTTTGTTTTTTTGTTTTTTGAGAATTTTTGCACCTAAGTTCATTAGAGAAATTGATCTGTGATTTTCTTTGCTTGTAACATCTTTATCTGACTTTGGTATTAGGGTGATATTGGCCTAATAGAATGAGTTAGTTAATGTTAACTCCTCTTAAATGTTTTGGAAGAATTTGCACAGGATTGCTTTAATTTCTTTTTGGAGTGTTTGGTAAAATTTACTTGTGAAGCCACCTGGTTGTAGGCTTTTCTTTTGGGGGAAGTTTTTTATGACTGATTCAATCTCTTTACTTGTGATTGGTCTATTGAGATCTTCTATTTCTTCTAGAGACAATGTAGGGTTTTTGTGTTTCTAGGAATTCATGTATTTCCTTTAAGTTGTCTAATTTGTTGGCATACAGTTGTTCATAGTATCTTCTTATGAACTTTTTATATTTCTATGGAATCAGTGGTGATGTCCCCTCTCTTGTGTTTGATTTTATTTATTTGCATCTTCTCACCTTCTTTGTCAGTCTGTCTAAGGGTTTGTCAATTTTATTGATCTTCACAAAGAACTGCTTTTGGTTATGTCAATTCCATTTTTTTATTCTCAATTTCATTTATTTCTGCTATAATCTTTCTTATTTTTTTTGTCCATTTGCTTGTTTTGTGATTATTTAGTTCCTCCAGGTGCTCAGTTAGGTTTTTTTATTTTTAGCTCTTCCTTCTTAATGTGGGCATTTAGGGCTATAAATTTCCCTCTCAACACTGCCTTCACTGCATCCCATATGTTTTGATATGTTGTGATCTCATTTTCATTTGCCTCAACATTTTTAATGATTTCTCTTGCAATTTCTTTTTTGACCCACTGATTGATTGTGTTATTTAACTTCAATATATTTGTAAAATTTTCAGTTCTCTGTCCATTATTGACTTCCAGCTTCATTCTCTTGTGAACAGAGAAAGTGCTTTGAATAATTTCAATCTTTCTAAATTCATTGGGGCTCTTTCTAGGATGTAACATATGGTTGATCCTGGAGATTGATCCATGAGCATTCAAAAAGCATGAATATCTTGCTATTTTGTGGTTCAATGTTCTATATATATCTGTTAGATATAAATCCTTTATCATATTATTCAAGATCTCTGTTTCCTTATTGATCCTCTGTCTAGATATTCTATCTATTGCTGAGAGGGGTATATTGAAGTCTCCATTATTATTTTAGAAGTGTCTATTTCTCCCCTCAGTTTTGCCAGTATATGCTTTATATATTTTGGAACACCTTGGTTAGGTGCATTAATATTTATGATTGTTTTTTCTTCTTGGTAGATTTCCCCTTTCATTAATATGTAGTGTCCTTCTTTGTGTCTTATAACAGTTTTGGATTTAAAGTCTGTTTTGTCCAATATTAGTATAGCTACCTCAGATCATTCTTGGTTACTTTTTGTGTGGAATATCATTTTCCAACCTTTCACTTTCAACCTGTTTGTGTCTATAGGTCTAAGATGAGTTTCTTCTAGACAGCATATAGATAGATCATATTTTTTAAATCCATCCTACCAATTTGTTTCTCTCAATTAGTGAATTTAATCCACTAACATTCAATGTTATTACTGTAAAGGCAATACTTACTTCAAACATTTTATCCTTAGGCTTTTATATCTCATAAGTTTTTTTTTTTTTTTCTCTTTTAACCTTTTTATTTACGCTTATTAATCTTCATTTCTACACTCTCCTCCAAACCTCACTCTCCTATCTTTTCCTTTCAGTCTGCAGAATGCCCTTTAGTATTTCTTGTAAGGCAGGACTCTTGCTGATGAATATTGTCAGTTTCTATATCTTTGAATATTTTAATCTCTCTCTCGTTTTTGAAGAACTATTTTGCTGGATACAGAATTATTGGCTGTACCTGCAGTACTCTTCCAGTACCTTAAATATGTCATACCACTGTCTTCTGCCTCCATGGTTTCTGATGAGAAATCAGTACTTAATCTTATCAAGCATCCCTTGTATGTGATGGATTGCTTTTCTCTTGCTGCTTTCAGGATTCCCTCTTTGTCTTTGGCATTTGACAATCTGATTTGTATGTGTCTCATAGTATTATTCTGTTAGGGTTTATGTTTGGTGTACCCTCTGCTTCCTGGATATGTACATCCATATCCGTCATAAGAGTTGGGAAATTTTCATCCATTATTTCCTCAAACACACCTTCTGCCCCTTTTCCCTTCTCTTATCCCTCTAGGATACCCATAATGCATATACTTGTGCCGTTCATGTTTTCTTTTAATTCCTGATACCCTGCTCAACTTTTTCCAATTTTCTCTCTCTGTCTTCTATCTGTGTGATTTTACATGTCCTATTTTCTAATTCACTAATTCTTTGCTCTGTACAAATCTGCTGTTGTGTGATTCTAGTGTATTTTTAAAAATATATTTTATTTTTTTAAAAAAGAAACTTAGATTAGATAAATGTTACACAAAAATTATAGGGGATTCTCATATGCCTTACTCCCTAGCCCTCCCACATTTTCCCACATCAGCAACATCCTTCCTTAGTGTGGTACATTTGTCAAAATTGATGAACACATCTTGGAGCATTTTCACTAAGCAATGATTATACTTTACATTGTAGTTTAAACTCTCTCCCACACATTTTTGCAAGTTATTATATGATATACAATGGCCTGTATCTGTCATTGAAATGTCATTTAGGATAATTCCCAAGTCCCCAAAATGCCCCCAAATTACACCTATATTTCCCTCTCCCTCCCCTCAGAACCTCCAGTGGCCACTGCCTCCACATCCATGATAAAAATTCTATTGCTAGGATCACAACAAATCAAAGTAGAACAATTGTAAGTCTATTCTAGCTCATTTTCCATTGCCCAATCCTGAGGAGTCTGTGATGGTGATGCCCTATACACCTGTAATTGAGAGGGGGCTTAGGCCCCATGGGGCATATGGAAGGGACTTTCTTGCTTGCAGTTGCAGACTCTGTTCTTTGAGATGGTCGTTGTCAGTCATATTCTCCTTGTTAGTTTTCCTGGATGATTCCAAAGAACTGGAGAGTAGGTGTTGCAAGTCTGTTGAGATTCAGGGCCCAACTGGCACATAGACACCCCAAAGATTTAAGTCTCTTGGCCATACAACTATCAACTCTAGTACTAACTATAGGTTCAAATAGAGGGGCAGCAGAGCCATGTGTAGGGAAAACACAACTGAGTCCAACTCTTATCACACTAGGGAGCATAAATTCAAAAGTAGGGCCCACTGGCAGGGTGCTAAACTCCTGAGCTGTCTGCCCTGCCTATAGTGTCTGGATGTCTCCAGAGCCCTCAGGAGCCACCTTATTTGAGGTAATAGTTACATTGGCAGTCTATGAGTTGCTGCTGAGACATGCATAAACATAACCTCTGAAATGACCTTCTGACTTACTTTGAAGTCTCTTAGCCATATGAACTCATTTGTCTTTACCCTTTCCCACTTTTGGTCAAGGTCTTTTTCCACTTGCATTGCTAGTTGGTGCTTGGTAGTAATCCCTTGGAGCCAGGGAGGCTTATCCCCGGGAGTCATGTCCCACGCTGGGGAGAAGATAATGCATTTATGCACTGAGTTTTGGGTTAGAGAGAGGCCACATTTGGGCAACAAGGAGGCTCTCAGGAGGTAACACTTAGGAACCCTATAATATTAGGCTAAGTTTCAATTTCAAAAGTAAAGTTTCATAAATACAGTCATCAATATCAAGGACCTGTCAGTGGTCCATCCTCCTTCACTAGTCTCTGCCCCTGTACTTGGGGGATTCTTGCTGTTCTATTAGAGAATGTGGAAGAGCTCCCCAGGATGGGAATTTGATATTTCTTTGGTTATTATGTGGATCTACTCATACTGTGACAATTCTCCATGAACACTTGAACACATTCATATGCCTTATAGTTATGCTCCAGGAGAACCCCCTCCTATGCCTCCCCACTTTCTGACATGCTACATCAATGATCCTCCCCTGCCACAGTTGTAACCCTCTGTGATTCAAAACTTCTTCAAAATTGAAACCAACAAAATAACTAAATACAATTAATAGGAAATTGGTTTCATAATGATGGTTTTAAAAATAATGAATAAAATACAAATTTTTTAAGAAAGTTTGAAATAAAAATATAGATATAAAAAACAAAAAATATAAAATTAAAAAATTTTAACATTATGTCATTCACCACTATAAGATCTGTTGTCTTGTATGTACAGTAACATTTGTTTCCATTTATTTGCCCAGAGTCTAATTTTTTTCATTTTATTCAAAGAAGCTTTAGATTACAGAAAAGTCACGTACAGAATATAGGTGATTCCCATGTACCCAACATCCTCTATGTTTTCCCCTTTCCCCTAAATAACATTTTACTTATGGATGGTACATTTGTTATAATTGATGTACAAATATTGAAACATTGCTACTAACCATGGTCAATGATTTACATTGTGGTTTACATTTTGGACCATACACTTTTATAGATTTTGATGAAGTTTAACTTGGTTTGTATCCATCCTTGCAAGATCTTATTAGACAATTTCATTGCCCCAAAAATGTCTCATGTTCCATCTATTCTATTCTTCCTTCCCTCTCCCCTCAGGACCTACGGTCCCAATGTTGTAGTTTCAACCACATACCCGCATATCCCCAGAGTTTACCTGCTCCCTCCCACAACCCTCTTCCCAATTCCATGGACAGTTTAACCCACCCTTCCCACCCTACCCCCCTTACAGACCAGCACTGCCCAGACCAATAGCATCACTGCACCACTGTCATGCCCATCCACTGCACATATACACCCTTCCACCTTATTATAGATTTTGCTCATGTGGGCATTGACTCACAAACATCTCCCTTTCTGTCTCCTGTAAACCTATCTTCCACACTCTAGCTCTATGTGTCTGCTCAGTCTGCTTAATTCATATCAGTGTGGTCATTTAATATTTGTACTTCAGTGCCTGGCTTGCTTCACTCAACATAAGGTTTTCAAGATTCATCCATGTTTCCCAGTGTGTTAATACTGCATTCCTTCTTTCAGCTGAGTAATATTCCATTGTATGTATATACCACAATTTGTTTATCAGTTCATCTGTTGATGGACATTTGGGTTGATTCCAACTTTTGGCAATAGTGAATAATGCCACTATGAACATTAGTGTGCATATATCTGTTTGTGTAACCTTTTAATTCTTCTGGGTATATACCCAACAGTTGGATTGCTAGATCATATGGCAGTTCTATAGTTAGCTTCCTAAGGAACCACCAAACCGTCCTTCACAATGGGTGCACTATTCTACATTCTCACCAGCAGTGATAGGGTTCCTATTCCTCCACAACTTCTCCAACACTTATAGTCCTCTGTTTTTTTAATAGCCGCCAGTCTAATGGGTGTTAGAAAAGGTCTCATTGTAGTTTTGATTTGCCTTTCCCTAAGAGCTAGTGATGTTGACCATCTTTTCATGTGCTTTTTAGCCATTTGTATTTCTTCTTTGGAGAAGTGTCTATTCAAATCTCTTGCCCATTTTTTAAATGGGTTGTTTGTCTTTTTAATTTTGAGGTGTAAGATTTCTTTATATATGCTGGCTATTAGGCCCCTATCAGATATATGGTTACCAAATATTTTCTCCCATTAAATAGGCTGCCTTTTCACTTTCCTGATAAACTCCTATGAGGTGCAAATGTTTTTACATTTGAGAGGTCCCATTTATCTATTCTTTCATTCATTGCTCGTGCTTTGGGTGTAAAGTTCATGAAACCATTTCTCAACACAAGATCCTGTAGATGCTGCCCTATGTTACCTCCTAGGAGCTTTATGGTCTTGGCTCTTATATTTATATCTTTGATCCATCTTGAGTTAATTTTTGTGTAAGGTGTGAGGTGGTATTCCTCTATCATTCTTTTGGGTATGGATATCCAGTTCTCCAAGCATCATATGTTGAAGAGGCCATTCTCTCCCAGTTGAGTGGGGCTTGGTGTCCTTGTCAAATATCAGTTGACTTTATATGTGGGGATTGATATCAGAACTTTCAATTCAGTTCCTTTGGTCAGTATGTCTATCCTTCTGCCAATATCATGCAGTTTTGACCACTGTAGCTTTGTGATATGTTTTAAACTCAGGTAGTGTGATTCCTCTTAATTTCATTTTTATTTTTCAATATATCTTTGGTTATTCAGGGCCTCTTGCCATTCCAAATAAATTTCATAGTTAGCATTTTCAATTCAGTAAAAAAATGCTGTGGAAATTTTTATTGGGATTGTGTTAATCTGTAAATCATTTTGGGTAGGATAGACATCTTAATGATGTTTAGTCTTCCTATCCATGAACAGGGAATATTCTTCCATTTATTTAAATCTTTGATTTCCTTTAAAAGTGTTGTGTCTTTTTCTGCATGTAAGTTATTTACATCTGTTGTTAAATTTATTCCTAGGTATTTTATTCTTTTATTTGCTATTGTAAATGGGATTATTTTTTGATTGCCTTCTCAGATTGCTCATTATTGGTGTACAGAAATGCTACTGATTTTTGCACATTGACCTTATAACTTGCCACTTTACTCAACTCATTTATAAGTTCTTGAAGCTTTATTGTAGATTTCTCAGGGCTTTCTATGTATAGGATCATGTCGTCTGCAAATAGTGAAATTTTTATTTCTTCCTTTCCAATTTGGATGTCTTTTATAACTTTTTCTTGCCTAAGTGCTTGAGCAAGTACTTCTAATACAATGTTAAATAAGAGCGGTAAAAGTGGGCATCCTTGTCTTGTTCCTGATCTCAGAGGGAAGGCTTTTAGGATTCCACCACTGAATATGATGTTAGCTATTGGTTTTTCATATATACCCTTTATCATGTTGAAGAAGTTTCCTTCTATTACTATCATTTGTAGTATTTTGTCAAATGCTTTTTCTACATCTATAGAGATGATCATGTAATTTTTCTTTTGATTTGTTTATGTAGTATATTACATTGATTGATTTTCTTATGTTTAACCATCCTTGCATACCAGGGATGAAATTCACTTTGTCATGGTGTATAATTCATTTGATGTCTTGTTGAATATAATTAGCAAGTATTTTGTTGATGATTTTCACATCTAGGTTCATTAGAGATTGGTTTATAGTTTTCCTTTCTTGTGGCATCATTATTTGGCTTTGGTATTAGTGTGATGTTGGCATCATAGAATGAGTTAGGCAATGTTCCCTCTACTTCTACTTTTTGGAAGAGTTTAAGCAGAATTGGTGTTAGTTCCTTCTGGAATATTTGGTAGAATTCACCTGTGAAGCCATCTGGTCCTTGGCTCTTCTGAGTTGGGAGGTTTTTGATGACTAATTCTATCAAATTTGATTGGTCTGTTGAGTTCATCAATTTCTTCTTTTGTCAATGTAGGCTGCTTGTGTGTTTCTAGGAATTTGTCCATTTCCTCTAAGTTATCTATCTTGTTGACATATAATTTTTCAAAGTATCCTCTTATGATACTCGTTATTTCTTTGGGGTCAGTGGTAATATCCTCTTCCTCATTTCTTATTTTATGTATTTGCATCTTCTCTCTGTTTTTCTTTGTTACTCTAGCTAAGGGTTTGTCAATTTTATTAATCTTCTCAAAGAATCAGCTTTTGGTTGTGTCTGTTGTTTCTAGTGCTTTCTTATTTTCAATTTGATTTAGCTCGAATCTTTGTTATTTCCTTCTTTCTACTTCTTTGGGGTTAGTTTGTTGTTTTTCTAATTCCTCCAGTTAGGTCTTTGATTTTAGCTCTTTCTTCTTTTTTAATGTAAGCATTTATGGCTATGTATTTTCCTCTCAGCCTTGCTTTTGCTGCATACCATAGGTTTTGATATGTTTTGTTGTCATTTTCATTCATTTCAAGGTAGTTACTGATTTCTTTTGTGATTTCCTCCTTGACTCACTGTTTGTCTAAGAGTGTGTTTTTAAATTTCCATATCTTTGTGCCTAATCTCATTCTCTGCCCCTTATTGATTTGTAGCTTCATTTCATTACGGTCAGAAGAATTACTTTGTATAATCTTTCAATCTTTCTGAATTCATTGAGAGTTGTTCTAAGGCTTAGCATGTGGTCTATCCAGGAGAATGATACATGTGTACTCAAGTAGAATTCCGTTTTTTCTCCCTGATCTTTAAAATGTTGACATTTACTGGGGTTCAGGACTTAGACTTCTTTTCTTCTCTAACTACACTTATGTCATCTAGTTTCATTGTTCTAAATATAATTTCTTTATGGATGACTCCCAAGTATAGATTTCCAGCTGTACTTCTCCCCTACAATCTAAATGTATATTGTGGCAGTTTTGATATTATTAAGAAAATGGCCATTGGGCAAGCTGTGGAAAGAGTGGGCCCCCATGAGGCCCCAAGGATGAGAATAAACCAGCATCTTAAAAATGACTCTCAGACTTTGCAATCTAATGGAGTATGCTCCACAGGTTTTCAGAACTGTAGGGGACCTGTGACTCATGTTTCCCTCCGGAATTCTCCTTATAGTAATGTAAATGTTTATCCTATGTCTGTCCCTTTGTATATTGGAAGCAGATAAATTGTTTTGTGGGTTTCACAGGTCTGCAGCCAGAGGGGACTTTGCCCAAAGACAAACTGTTTTTCTGTAAACTGGTTGTGATGGGATTTTGTATATAACATTGTTAGTGATTTAAGGTTTGATATTTTTTGAAATATTGTAATATCTTTTTTGGAATTCAGATGGTGGAGTATGGCAGTTTGATGTTATTTATGAATTCCAAAAAGACATATAGATTATGTTTGTAAACTGGTCTGTTCCTCTAGGCATGATGCTCTTTGATTGTATTAAATTCAAAGGTTTTACATTTGCTTGATTAAGTCAAAAGTAGGGCTTTGATTCGACCATGTCATTAGGGCAACACAGGGTTGAGTTCCCACCCACTTGGTGGACTATATAAAAGGACACTCACACAGAAGCAGATATGCAAGAACAGAGGAAAGGAGCTCCACAGACAAAGAGAAGATACACAGAGGAATAGAGAGAGCTCCATAGACACAGCAGAGGAGAGAGCTTTGATCCTGGAGCCCCTGGGAGATATGAGCCATTTGCCTGATAGTTTACAGCTTATCCTGTGAAGAAAGCAGAGCAGATAAGTTTTATGCCAGCCTACAGCTGAGACCAGAAGCTGGGCCCAAAGAGCCTAAAGAGGAAGAAGGAAGGAGAAACCAGTCAGACATCACCTGCCATCTTGCTTCAACATGTGGCAACTGACTTTGGGTGAGAAATCAACCTTGGTTTGGACTCTTTAGAGCCTTGTTACTGTAAGCTTCTACTCCAAATAAATACCCTTTATAAAAGCCAACAGATTTCTGGTACTTTGCATCAGCACTTCTTTGACAGACTAATACATATATATACCCTTTTTTCAATAGCTTCACTTATCTGTCTATTTGACCTATTAAACTTAACACAGCAAAATCCAAACTCTTGCTCTTTGTATCCATGCCAGCTCTTTTAGTCTTCTCCTCCTAAGTGAATTGAAATTCCATCCTTTTAGTTGGGGAGGTGAAAAATATTGTAGTTTCCCTTGGCTCTTCCTATTTCTCAAATTTTACAACAAATCTTTCAAATAAATCTGCTTTTGAAACATGTCAATAATGAAACAATGTTATACCACTTCCATTTCTTCCAACAATGTGTCCAAGCCACTCTCATCTTCCTATTATCTATTCTCTATGTCACAACCATACTGATACTTGTAAAATATGTATAAGCATGTCAAATATTTTCCATATAATATGGAAAAGGTAAACCTTTACAATGGCATACAATGTCCTACATAAATATGACATCAGTTATCTGTCAATTATTGACTGCTACCGCTCTTCCCTTTGCTCAATGACTTCTATCTAACTTCCTAATTATACCTATAATATTTGTAACTCAGGGTCTTTGCACTTGCTATTCCCTCATCCTAAAGTGCTGTTTTTTCTTATATCAATGATCCATTGCCTCATCTTTTCTAGCTTTCAGCTTAAATGTCAACATATTAGTGAAGACTTCTTGATCATCATTTAAAATAATACTATTTAGCATTACCTATACTCTTTTTTTCTGTTTTTTTTTTTCTTTGTAGGACTCATCATCCCTTATCAATAATGCATGTTTTACTTTTCCATTAGTCTACTATCTGTCTCTCTCATGAACCTGCGCTGTGAGAGGGCAATGTTTTTGAAAGGGTTTCACTGTTATAATCTCTGTTCCTAGAAAAATGCTATCACAAAGGAAAGGTTCCATATTTGTTTGTTGAATTACCACAAAGGAAAGGCTCAATATATGTTTGTTGAATTACAACAAAGGAAAGATTCAATATGTTTGTTGAATTAATTAAGAACAAAATACACATAAACATCTTATTAAATATCAAGGTGAAGAAATATAGTATAAGTTAGGAGAAATAACAAAGCAAACAAAAACAATGATAGTACTAGGGAAACTTGCATAGATAAAGTAGAATAAAAAGTGAAAATGTGGACTGTCTTGCAGATACCCTCTTTTCCCCACCCTCCACACACTTTGTGACACGCTTAAGTTTTTGTTGGTCAGGAATCCAGGAGTGGCTTACCTAGGTCTTCTTTCTCAGGAACACTTGTAGGGCTGCAATCAATGACTGCAGTCATCTCAAGAACTGACTGGGGGATTATCCACTTCCAAGATCACTCATGCTACCTTTTGCAGGCCTCAGGTCCTTGCTGGCTGTTGACTAATGTAGCAGTTTGGTATTATTTATGAAATCCAAAAGTAGATGTTAGATTATGTTTGTAAACTGGTCTGATCCTCTGGGTGTATTAGATTAAATTAAATTCAGAGGTTTCACTTTTACTTGATTAAATAATGATTAAGGCTTTGATTGGGCCATGTCAGTAGGACGTTGAGTCCCAACCCCCTTGGTGGGCAGGGACTCACAGAGAAAATGATATGGCAGAGGAGTTTGTAGGAGTTTTGATGCTGGAGCCCCAGAAAGGAAACACACAGGAGAAGAACACAGAGGAATAGAGATGGTTCCATAGACACAGCTGAGGTCCTGGGAAGAGGGAGAGAGCCTGATAGTCTACAGCTGACCTTGTGGAGAGAACAGAGCAACTGAGCCCAGAGAGAACGAGCCCTGGGAGAGAGATGAGACTTATACCAGCCTACAGCTGATATTGGATGAAGCTGGGACCACGGATCCTTAAGAGGAAGAGGAAGCCTGAACCCTTGTAGATGTTGGCAGCCATCTTGCCCCAACATGTGGCAACAGACTTTGGTAAGGGAAGTAACTTAAACTTTATGGCCTGATAACTGTAAGCTTCTACCCCAAATAAATACCCTTTTATAAAAGCCAACAGATTTCTGGTATTTTGCATCAGCACCCCTTTGGCTGACTAATACAGTCAGAGATAATTCTTTCTTGCCTAGTGTGTCTAGTGGGCCTTGAAGTGTAAATTATAATTATTTGGGTAAAAGACTGAGGAAATCATATAAATTATACATAGCCGCAAGACTGATAATGCAATCAGGATGCTTTGTGGTTACTAGAACTCTGAGCCATATTACAATTATTTGAAAAATTAAATGATTGATATGTAGATATCTACAGCAATTGCACTATTGAATTAGAAATAAAAAACTGAAGGTTAATCCAGGTGAGGGGTATCATTTCTTCTGTTTCTTGAGTATCGCTAAATATTCTTGGGCCTCAAATTCTATAATCTATGAGCTAGTCATCCCATCTGAACATCATGTTCCCATATCCAATTTCCTATATTATCATATGGAAAATTCACAAATACCTCAAAGAAAGTCCAAACATCAAAATTTTCAAAATCCTTTAGTGAGTTCTTTATTATATTTAGAAAAATATATATCCCTAACTAGAAGGTTCTAGCTATCTATCCAGCCACATTTTACACCCACTGCTCCCTAGCTTTCCTCCTATCATGCAGGCAAACACAGACTAGCTCTTCTGTTTTTCATAGCCATTTAGCTAATCTCACAGTGGAAATTATAATTATTTTGAGAAAAGATTGAGCAAATTATTTCTACTTTACCTCTGCACAGGAAAAATGCTACAGAGCAGCTAATTATGGTAATAAGTAAAAGGGATTACGCACACACAGGCATATGTATGTGTACGTATATGTGTATAATTTTTTTAAAGATCAAGTTTCATCAGGGAAGACAGCATCCATGTATCATAAAATATAACCAGCTTGGAGTTGAATTGAATAGAAAAGTGTTTTACTCTTTGGAGATAAGTAGCTTAGCAAATTCTCTTGGAAATGCTAAAATTTATCACAATTGTTCTTTTATGAATGTTTTATTTACTAACTGGCCTTGGTTCTTCACAAGCCAGCTATTACTTAATTACAAACCCTGAAAATATTTTAGAAGGTTTTAATCTGAATTAAAAACTCAACAGAAAACTAAATGAAATTATTATTATTATTATTATTATTATTATTATTATTTAATCCTAGACTGCAGGCTCATTTCTTACCTGGTTTTTGTATACAAAAGAGTCAAAAATAAGAAGAAAATACAGTGTGTGTTTTTAAATAATCAATAGACTTTCTTATCATTCAATTTTACCATTTAAAGAATAATTGAACAAAGAGTACATAGAATTCCGTTTAACTGCTCTTCCCATCCCACTCACAGTTTTCCCTATTATTAATATCTTGCATTTGTGTGGTACTTTATTACAAGTAATAAACCAAAAATGATACATTATTTACTGTAGTTCCTAGTTGCATTAAGATTCACTCTTTGTGTTGTACACTTCTATAGGTCTTGATGAAAGCATAATACCATATATCTACTGCTTTAGTTTCCTAAAGGCTGCCAAGGCAATAACAGAAATGGGTTGGCTTTAACAATGGGAATTTATTAATTTATAAACTTTTAGTTCTGACGCCACAAAAGTGTCCCGATCCAAACATCATCAGGAGATGCTTTTTCCCCGCGCTGCAGCTGTGTGTAATTAGGCACATGGTGGTATCCGCTCACCTCTCCCCTCTTGTCCAGGCCTGTCATCCAGGCTTCGTTGCTTTCAGCTTCTGGCTTCAGTGGCTTCCTCTCAGCTTCTGTGTTCCATTGATATCAGCTTCTTGCTCCCAGGGCCTTCTAGCTCAGCTTCTGGGGGTTTCTTTCTGTCTCTGTGGACTTCTTTCTCTGGATATTGAACCGGTTTATCAAGGACTCCAGTAAGAGGATTAAGATTCACTCTGGGTCATGCCCTACTGAAGTGATCTATTCAAAAGGAAGGTTTCACACAGAGTAGCCTTTGCAGACTGGTTCTTCCTCTTAGCAGTATGCATTTAAAATTCTTCTGTCTTTTTTTGGTTTGATAGCACATATCTTTTTATTGCTAGATAATATTCACGTTTTGTTTATCCATTCACTTATTTAAAACTACTTTGGTTGCTTGTAATTTTTGGCAATTATGAGTAAAGAAGCTATAAACATTTGTGTGCAGGTTTTTTGTGCAGTCATGGTTTTCAACTCAAATGGGTAAATACCTAGGAACAAAATTGCCGGACTGTATGGTAAGCCTATATTTAGCTTTATAAGAAACTGCCAAACTGGATCAAAAACAGATATACCATTCGTATTCCCACCATTGATGAGCATTCCTGTTGTTCTACATCTTTGTAAACATTTGGAATTATCCTTTGTTTTTAGCCATTCTAATAGGTGTGTAGTGGTATCTCATTGTTTTATTTTCAATTTTCTAATGATGTGTGATGTTGAGTACATTGTCATATGTATATTAAACATCTGTATATCTTATTTGATAGGTGACTGCTCACATTTTTTGCCCATTTTGTAATTTTCCCTCCATATAACGTATACATATTTTGTTAGATTTGTGCCAACTTCATATTTTTGAGTTAATGTAAATTGTATTTTATTTTCCATTTTGAAATTATTTACTGTTAGTATAAAGGAAAGCAATTGAATTATGAATGTTAATCCTGTATCCTGTGATCTTTCTGTAATTTCTTCTTAGTTCCAGGAATTTATTGTCAATTCTTTGGGATTTTCTACTTAGACAATCATGTCATTGGTGAATAAAGGCAGTTTTATCTCTTGCTTCTCAATCTGTATACCTTTTATTTCCTTTATATGTCTAATTGAATTAGCTAGGATTCCCAGTACGATGTTGAATAGAAGTGGTGAGAAGGGACATCTTTGGCCTGTTCTCTATCTTAGGTGTTTCTAACCATTTTCTAACCATTAAATATGATTTTAGCTACAGCTCTTTTAATAGATGTTCTTAATCAAGTTGAAAAGGTTTCCCTCTAGTCCTAGTTTATTAAGAGTTTTCACCAAGAATAAGTGTTGGATTTTGTCAAGTTTTTTTTGCATCTATTGATATGATCATATGATTTTTCTTCTGTGGTCTTAAGTTCATATGATGGATTACATTAATTCATTTTTGAGTTTTGAAGCAGTTGTGCATATCTGGAATAAACCCCATTTAATTGTGATATATATTTCTTTATACATTGTTGGATTCTATTTGCTAATATTTTGTTGAGGAATTTTTGCATCTATGTTCATGAGAGATTTTGGTCTATAGATTTCCTTCCTTATAATGAATGCCTTTATTTGGATTTTTTTTTTTTAGTTTTTAATATTGAAATCATTTCAAATTTTCAGGAAAGTTGCAAAAATAATAGAAACCCCATAAAGAGAACTCCAACATACCCTTACCATCAGTCCCCAGATACTCAAATATACCAATTTTAACATTTTGCCACCTTTGCCATTTCTATAGATTGATCAGTCAATTTTCTGAACATTTGTGAGCAACTGGCACACATCATAATCCTTGAACACATAATAGTTTCATGTACATTTACAACAAACAAGGATACCAACTTACTACTCACCTTCGGTGAACTTACCAAGGTGAGTAGAATGTAAGAATGTAAGTTAAACATTGATATAAACTTACATTCTATATGCCAATTTTTTCTTATGTCCCAATAATGCCCCTTTGAGTGTTTTTTCCTCCATTCTTATATCGCATCCAGTATCATTGTTTCAGTTTCCTGGGCTGCTCAAGCAAATTCCATACAGAAGTTTGACCTTAAACAGTGGAAATTTATTTGCTTATGATTTTGAGGTGAGGAAAATGCCCAAATCAAGGCATCACCAAGGTGATGCATTCTCCCCAAAGGCAGTGGAATTCTGGGACTGGCTGCTGTTGGTCTTTGTTCCTCAGCTCCTCTGACACATGGCAATGCACATGACAGTTTCTCCTGGCCTTTCTGTTCTCTTCTGGGTTCTGTTGAATTTCAACTTCTGACTGCTCCCTGTGGCTTTCTCTCTCTGTCTGTCTGAATTTCATTCTCTTATAAAGGATTCCAATAACAGGATTAAGACCCATCCTAACTGAGGTGGGACACACTTTAACTGAAGTAACCTTATGAAAAGATTCTACTTACAATGGGTTCACACTCATAGGAATGAATTAGATTTAAGAATATGTTCTTGTGGGATACAAACAGCTTCATACCACCACAATCATGCATTGCATTTAATTGCCATTATCTTTTTAGTTTATCTTTCTTCCTTTCATTTTTTAAATTGTGGAAACATATATACAACATAAATCTCCCCAACCCATCCCCTCCTAAGCATACCATTCAGTGGGATTAATCACATTCACAATGTTGCAGCACCCTCAACAACATCTAATACTAGAACCTTCCTTTTACTCCAAACAGAACTCTACACTCATTCTGCATGAACTCCTCCATTGTCCCTATGGTGGTTGAAAGATATCTGTAGGGTTTAAATTTAATATCATAAATGATTTGGTATGATACCAACTAATCTCTAATAGTATGCATAAACTATGTTTCTATACCCTTCTGTCCCCCACTTTTATGTAGGACTTGTCACAAATTAAATATTTTTCTATTATGAGTCCAAAACCATGATCTATCGTTGCATTTTACACGTTATTCTTTTAGATACTTGTATTAGTCAGGGTTCTCTAGGGAAACAGAATCAACAGGAGATATCTGTCAATAGTATGAGATTTTATGAGTATCTTACATGACCGTGGAGATGCACAAGTCCAGGTTCCACAGGCAGGCTGCAAACCAGGGGCTCCGATGAAAGTCCAATGAAGGTCCTTGATTAGTTTCTGGGAGACGCTGGTTGTCCAAAGATGAGCTGGGAATTTCTCTCTGAATGCTGAAATCACTTCCCCTTATAAGGCATTCAACTGATTGTATAAAGCGTCACTCATTGCTGACAGCAATCTCCCTGGCTGATGTAGACGTAATCATCTATCTATGCAGTAAACTCACTGGTAACTAAAGGCCATAAATGTCCTTGTATTACAATTAGCCCAGTGCTTGCATGACCAAACAACTGGCACAATTACCTTCCGAAGTTGATACATTAGCCTAACCATCACAGTCCACCTCTTGTCACCTCAGCAACCATATACATTACCTTAAACCATACTTAGTCTCTAAGTGAAAATAGTAAAAGACATATATTTCTGCCTAACAATGTTCAACTCTCCTGTGTACAACCGGAAATGCATTAATTCCCTACAGAATAGGGTGCAGGTCCTTGGGTAATATTAACTCTTATACTTGACATCCTTAAATATCTTGACATGAATCTAATACAACTTTTTATATGATAAGGGAAAAATTTGGGGAAGAAAACAAATTCATTTTGTGTATATATACAATCATACTCATAATGAAACAAGGGAGAAAGATTTATGACAATTACAGTCCTCATTTCTGTAACTGGTCATGTGGTCAAAGTTCATATTTATTACTGCCTTCTTCCACTACCCATTCCATGTTCCCATTACCCTCAGCAAGCACTTCAGCTGGCTGTGGTTCTTTGCTGATACAATGACCCCAACTTTCATTCCTGAAGATTCTGGGCCATTGTTAGTCCTGCTTGGATTGAGTTGTTGCAATTTTCCATTGACTTTAATCACAGGGCATGGCAGTGCTAAGAGATGCCCTAGATGATCTCCTGTATTCCAGGCAAACTCTTCTTTACCCCCATTATGTAGATGCAGTCCTATTTTCCCTTGATAGTCAGGATCAATCACCCCAGCCAGGACAGTAATTCCCTTCTTTGCCTGTTGATTCAGAGGGAAGAGGAGCCCAAAGTGGCAAGGTGGCAGTCTTAACTTCCAGTTCAATGGAATCATTGTTAAGTTCCTGGTGGCAGCACTCCTCCTTTTGGGGCTAAAACCTGTAAACCAGCAGAAGTTAAGGTTGCAGGGACAGGAAGCAAAAATTTTCCTAGTGAGTCACTAGGGGTAATAGTGAGTGATGCCACTCCCATTTCTACCCCTTGATTCCTGGACCTATGAATCCTGGTTATGGGAGAAACAGTACCATAGAGTGGATAATGTTTTAGAGCATACACAGCCTCCTAGAGAATATTGCCCCAGCCCTGCAAGGTATTGCCACCTAGTTGGCATCATAATTGAGTCTTTAGAAGGCCATTCCACCGTTCTATCAATCTAGCTGCTTCAGGGTGATGTGGAACATGGTAAGACCAGTGAATTCCATGGACATGTGCCCATTCCTGCACATCATTTGCTGTGAAATGAGTTCCTTGATCAGAAGCAATGCTGTGTGGAATGCCATGGCAGTAGATAAGACATTCGGTAAGTCCATGGATGGTAGTTTTGGAAGAAGCATTGCATGCAGGAAATGTAAACCCATATCCGGGGTATGTGTCTATTCCAATTAAAACAAATTGCTGCCCCTTCCATGGTGGAAATGGTCCAATGTAGTCAACCTGCCATCAGGTAGCAGGCTGGTCACCTCAAGTAACGGTGCCGTATCGGGGGCTGAATGTGGGTCTCTGCTGTTGGCAGATTGGGCATTCAGCAGTGGCTGTAGCCAAGTCAGCCTTGGTGAGGGAAGGTCCATGTTGCTGAGCCCATGCATAACCTTCATCCCTACCTCCATGGCCTATTTTCTCATAAGCCCATTGGGCAATGACAGGAGTGGCTGGGGAAAGAGCCTGAACATAAGCCACAGAGCGGGTCATCTTATCTACTTGATTAAAATCTTCCTCTGCTGAAGTTACCCTCTGGTGAGCATTCACGTGGGACACAAATCTTTTCATGTTTTTTGCCCACTCAGAAGGGTCTATCCACATAAGTTTTCCCCTGACCTCTTTGTCACCAATTTTCCAATCATGTTCCTTCCAAGTCCCTGACCATCCAGCCAAACCATTGGCAACAGCCCATGAATCAGTGTACAAAGGCACCTCTGGCCATTTCTTTTTCCAAGCAAAATGAACAACCAGGTGCACTGCTCAAAGTTCTGCCCACTGGGAGGATTAGATCTCACCAGTAACCTTCAAGGATGTCCCAGAAAAGGGCTGCAGTGCTGCAGCTGTCCACTTTCAGGTGGTACCTGCATATCATGCAGAACCATCTGTAAACCAGGCCCAAGATTTCTCTTCCTCATTCAACTGATTGTAAAGGACTCCCCAAGAGGCCAAAGCTGTGGTCTGGGAAAGAGAAGGTAGCATGGCAGGGGTGGTGACCATGGGCACTTGAGCTACTTCCTCATGTAACTTACTTGAGCCTTCAGGGCCTGCTCATGTCCTATTTTGTATATACCACTTCCACTTTATTATGGAGTGCTGCTGTGCATGCCCAACTTTATGGTTTGGTGGGTCAGACAATACCCAGCTCATGATAGGCAACTCAGGTCTCATGGTAACTTGATGGCCCATGGTTAAGCATTCTCTCTACTAAGGCCCAATAGCAGGCCAAAAGCTGTTTCTGAAAAGGAGAGTAGGTATCTGTAGAGGATGTCAGGGCTTTGCTCCAAAATCCTAAGGGTCTGTGTTGTGATTCTCTTATAGGGGCCTGCTGAAGGCTCCAGACAGCATTTCTATTGGCCACTGAAACTTCCGGCACCATTGGATATGCTGGATCATATGGCCCAAGTGGTAGTACAGCTTGCATGGCAGCCTCGACCTGTCTCAGAGCCTCCTCTTGTTCTGGTCCCCAATCAAAACTAGCAGCTTTCCTGGTCACTTGGTAAATGGGCCAGAGTAGCACACCCAAATGAAGAATGTGTTTTCTCCAAAATCTGAAGAGAACAACTAAGCATTGTGCCTCTTTTTTGGTCATAGGAGGAGCCACATGCAACAGCTTATCCTTTACTTTAGAAGGGATATATCGACATGCCCATACCACTGGACACCTAGAAATTTTACTGAGGTGGAAGGCCCCCATATTTTTGTTGGGTTTATCTCCCATCCTCTCTCATCAAATGCCTTACCAGTAAGTCTAGAGTCTTTGCTACTTCTAGGTCACTAGGTCCTATCAACATGATATCATCATTATAATGGACCAGTGTGATGTCTCATGGGAGGGAGAGATGATCAAGTTCCCTGCGGACAATATTATGACACAGGGCTGGAGAGTTGATATACCCCTGAGGCAGGACAGTGAAGATATACTGCTGGCCTTGCCAGCTGAAAGCAAACTGTTTCTGGTGGTCCTTACTAATGGCAATTGAGAAAAAAGCATTTGCCAGATCAACAGCTGCATACCAGGTACTAGGGGATGTGGTGACTTGCTCAAGCAATGATACCATATCTGGGACAGCAGCTGCAATTGGAGTCACCACCTGGTTCAGTTTATGATAATCTACTGTCATTCTCCAAGATCCATCTGTTTTCTGTACAGGCCAAATATGAGAGTTGAATGAGGATGTGGTGGGAATCACCATCCCTGCATCCTTCAAGTCCTTGATGGTGGCACTAATCTCTGCAATCCTTCCAGGAATCCAGTATTGCCTTTGATTTACTATTTTGCTAGGCAGAGGCAGTTCTAGTGGCTTCCACTTGGCCTTTCCAACCATAATAGCCCTCACTCCACAAGTCAGGCATCCAATGTGGGGATTCTGCCGGTTACTGAGTGTCTATTCCATTTATGCATTCTGGAACTGGAGAACTAACACAGAATGGGTCCAGGAACCCACTGGACCCACTGTGAGACGGACTTGAGCTAAAACTCCATCAATCACCTGACCTCCATAAGCCCCTACTCTGACTGGTAGACCACAGTAACGTTTTGGGTCTCCTGGAATTAATGTCACTCCTGAGCCAGTGCCTAATAATTCTTGAAAGATTTGATCATTTCCTTTTCCCCAATGCAGTTACTCTGGTAAAAGGCCATAGGTCTCCTTGGGGAAAGGAGGGAGGAAGATTAACAGTATACATTTTGGCAGTTTAACAGGATCCTTCCCTAAGGGGACCTGGCCTTCTCCTCATTCAAGGGGCTCTGGGTCTGTAAACTGTCTCAAGTCTGGGAATTGATTAAGGGGCCGTGATTCTTTGCATCTGTAATTTGAGTTAGGGTTTTGTTCACTCAACCTAGAACTCTTCTGCTTATACAGATCCAGAAGAAATTTAGTAGACTGCCCATCTATTTCACTTCTAGGTACCCCATGATCTATTAGCCAATGTCATAACTTTATGTGGCTGAGACTCTTTTGATTGCTGCTTTGAATCTGCCTTTCATTGTGGTAGCCATGCCCACCTTGTCTTTGGCGATTAACTGCAGAAACTTGACTTTTACCGGACCAAGATCTGATCATCCCCATAATGTTTAAGAATTCTAATTCTATTACAGCCCTCCCTACAGTAATATCTGAACTACAGAGGAGAACAACCACAGAGTTCTTCAGGGAAGATGGAGTTAGTCTTATAAATTTATTCTTCACAGTCCTGGTTAAAGGTGTGTCCTCTGGACATTCCTGGGGTGGGTGGGTAGCTCTCAAATAGTAAATCCATTCTAGGATTCCAATCTCTCTAAGCCTTTGAATTCCTTCTACTGTATACCAGGGCAAATCCGGCATCTCAACCTCAGAAATGTTAGACCATCTTTTGGTCCATATTTCAGTCAGCCATCCAAACAAACTGTTAGAGGCCTTTCTAACCCCTTGAGCTACAGCGTTGAATACAGAATTTCTGCTTAGTGGGCCCATATCAATAAATTCAGCCTGATCCAACTTTTTATTCCTTCTTCCATTATACCATACCCTTAGTATCCATTCCCACACATATTCCCCTGATTTCTGTCTATGTAAGTTGGAAAACTCATGCAGTTCTTTTGGAGTATAGCGTACTTCCTCATGGGTCACACTTTGTATTTCACCTTTGGGGCCTTGTGATTTTATTCTAGTAATACGTCTCTATGAGAAGAGGGTGGTGGGGGTGGGTAAGGAGAAGGATTAGAAATGTCTTGCAAGCTACTGACCTCAGGGCATTCCTTTGCATTTTTTTCTGGTGAGACAGGATTCATCTCTTTAAAAGGCATGGGTTGGAAAACAGATTCCTCAGGGCAGACTGGAGGTTGGGCAGTACATGCTGGAGTTTGGCTGGTACCTGCCTCAGGGCTGGAAGGAGGTCTGGACTCCCTGGGGCAGGCTGGAGGCTAGGTGACACAAGCTTGACAAGGTGTGGTCTCCACAGGGCAGGCCATCACAGGTTTATCTGGTTAAGTCTCAGCAGAATGTCCAATGTCCCCACCAATATTATCATTATCTCATATGTCTCCATCCCAATCCTCTGGGTTCCCGTCCTTTCCAAACAATGCCTTCATTTTAACTGCAGAAACCCTACAGTTAAAGACTTTAGTTTCCTTTGTAACTCTGCTATGCATACAATGAGAGTCTGGGTTTGGTTCTCAGCTACCTCAAGTCTGTGGCTACAGGAGACAAGATTTTCTATCAGAGCACACATAGAGATTTTCACATCATTCATGTGGCATTTAAGTTGCAAATTTGAAGCCTTTGGCTCATTTCTTTCTTTTGAAACTGTATCCAGAGTATATAGGAGGAGCCAGACAACATCATTATACCTTTTGACTCCACAAAACTCTGTTAACTCTCACCCAGATCCTTGCTTCTTATAAGCATGGAAGTAGGGGAATCCACTGATGGTATTTTGCATATCTCTATTGCCAACTCACACCATGGAAAGGGAGTCAATAGTACCCTTGAGTCCAATTAGAGTAGAGAACCAATTGCAAAACTCCCAGAACCACCTCAGATATCTCATATTTAAGATTATGTTCCTCAAGAACCACTCCCAGTACCAAGCTGTATTAGTCAGGGTTCTCTAGGGAAACAGAATCAACAGGAGATATCTTTCCATAGCATGAGATTTTATAAGTGTCTCTCACGTGACAGTGGGGATGCACAAGTCCAGGTTCCGCAGGCAGGCTGCCAACCAGGGGCTCCGATGAAAGTCCAATGAAGGTTCTTGATGAGTTCCTGGGAGACTCTGGCTATCCAAAGACAAGCTGGGAAATTCTCTCCGAATGCTGAAATCACTTCCCCTTATAAGGCATTCAACTGATTGTATAAAGCATCACTCATTGCTGACGGCAATCTTCCTGGCTGATGTAGATGTAATCGGCTATCTATGCAGTAAACTCACTGGTAACTAAAGTCTGTAAATGTCCTTGTATTACAATTAGCCCAGTGTTTGCTTGACCAAACAACTGGGCACACTTATCTTGCAAAGTTTACACATTAGCCTAACTATCACAATCCTGTAGGGGATAAAAAGTGGAGTTACAAACTAAAAGTACATCAATACTCTTATTTATAACTAGCCATATTATTGTCTTTAACAGAGATCTTTATTTCTTCATGTGACTTCTATCAACTGTCTAGTGTCCTTTCCTTTCAACCTGAAGAACTCCCTTTAGCATTTCTTGTAGGGCTGATTTAGAGGTAATGAAGTTTCTCAGTTTTCATTTACCTGGGAGTGCTTGAAAAGACATTCCCTTTTTTTTTGAAGATAGTTTTTCTGGATATACAATTCTTGGTTAGTAATATTTTGCTTGCAGCACTATAAATATGTCTTCCACTGCCTTATTGCCTCCATGGTTTACAACGAGAAATTGACAATATTATTGAGGCTCCCTTGTAAGGGACATATTACTTCTCTCTTAAGGCTTTCTGATTTTCTTTATTTTTGGCATTTGACAGTTTGATTGTAACATGGCCCAGTGTAGGTCTATTTTGGTTTATCCTATTTGGAGTTTTTTGAGTATCTGGGATGTGTATATTCATGTCTTCTGTTAAATTTGGGGAAATTTCAGCCACTATTTCTTTGAATAGTCTCTCTGCCCTTATCTCTCTATCTTCTTCTCAGACTCCCACAATGCATATATTGATACACTTGATGGTGTTCCAGAGGTACCTCAGGCCCTTTGCATTTTTTTTCATTCTTTCCTCTTTTTACTCTTCAGACTAGATGATTTCAATTATCTTTTCTTTAAGTTCACTGATTCTGTCTTTTGTCAGCCTCAGTATGCTCTTGAACCCCTCTGTGGAATTTTTAATTTCTGTTTCTGTGGTCTTCAGCTATTTGGTTCCTTTTGACAATTTCCATCTCTCTATTCTTATTCTTTGTGTTCACCTATCATTTTCATAATTTCCTTTACTACCTTGCCCATATTTTCCTTTACCTCTTTGAGCATATTTAAGATTATTTTTAAGTCTTTGTCCTCTTTGATGGCCCCTTTTCCTTCTATTTCTTTTTGTGTTTTGTAATCATTTTTTAAAAGCCTGGACTGTTTGATATTTCAACAAGTTATCACTGGAATTTAGACTCTGTGTCATCTATTCCTTAATCTTGTATCCTGCTAGTGTTATGACAGAGCTTTCTTTGAATGCCAGTAGGTACCAAAATAAAATAAATTAAATTAAAAGAAAAGAAAGAAAAAAGAAAACAACTTTCCCAGTCTTTTAAGATTGATCTATGTGAGTTTGCTCCTTCAGAACTTATCCATACAATGAGTTTAGAGAATATATTTTGTTCTAGGAATTCTCCCCTTCACAAGGTTCTGAGTGTCCCCTCTTCCCTAGGAAATATGTTCCTCATGGATCTAGGCACTGGACTCTGTCTTACAGCTAGCAATCACTTGCTCCAGACATCCACTTGACTACTCTCCTACAGTGTTCTATTGGAGAGCTCTTTGAGCCACCTTCTTACACACAGTGCAAGCTCTGGGATGGCAAGTGTGTGACCAGTGTCCTAGTTTAGTTCCTCAGGCCACCACCAGACAGTTTGGACCAAACATACATGTTCCCAGTATGTGCAGAAGGGGTACTCTGTTCCCTTTGGACCTGGACCTGGGATATACACTGAGAGCTTAGGCTGGCTCATGCCAAGTTGGTGAGGGGTGAGGGAGGGGCTGCCAGAGCACCACGAGATCTGACCACTTTTAAGTAGCCTTTATCTTGATTTGGCACTTGTCCTGTTACTGCAGTCCTTTAACTGTAATTCTGCAGCTTTGAGAAAGATATTTCTACCAATTCTTGCGAGTTGTTCAAAGCTTCTGTGAGGGGATGAAACTTTTGAAGCTTCCTACGCCATCAACTTGATCAGGATGAGGTCTGTTTATTTGGTTTTGACATTAAGGCCATGCTGACTTCATAGAATGAGGTATTTTTATGGTCAGTAATGTGTTCTTTCTTGGTGAATATTCCATGTGATTGTAAGAAGAATGTGTATCATGATGTTGAATTAACTCTTCTATAAATGTCAATTACTTCCAGTTGATTGATGTTGCTGTTCATTTCAACTCTATCTGTAATGGTTTTCTTGTGCCTGCTGTATCTATCAGTTACTAACAGAGGGGTGCTGAGGTCTCAGACTAGAATATAATAGTTTAATCTATTACTCTTTACAGTTCTCATATATTTTGATGCTCTGCTGTTTGATGCATACACATTAAGGATTGTTATGTCTTCTTACAGAATTTAATCCTTTGCCATTATGCAATGACCTTCTTTTTTTCAGTAATAATATTTTTTTATTTTTTAAAAGATACTTAGATTACATAAATGTTACACAAAAATTATAGGGATTCCCATATGCCCCACTACCCACGCCTCGACAACCTCCCACATAAACATCTTTCATTAGTGTGGCACATCACCTGCAATGGATATACACATCCTGGGGCTTTGCCACTAAGCATGGACCATAGTTCCCATTGTAGACCACACTCTCTCCCACACAGTTCTGCATGTTATATGGTGATATAAAATGGCCTATATCTCTCATTGCAGTGTCACTCAGGATAATTCCCAAGTCCCGAAAAAGCCCCTGTATTACAACTGCTTTTCCCTCTCCCTGCCCCCAAAGCATCCAGTGGCCACTGGCTCCACATTAATGTTGTAATTTCTTCCATTGCTTGAATCACAATATGTCTATAACAGAATACCAGTAAGTCCACTCTAGTCCATAGCTCTTCCACACATCCTGAGGAGTCTGGGATGGTGATGTCCACTCCACCTCCAAGTGAGAGGGGGCTCATATCCGATGGATAAGATGGATGGAACGATCCTGCCCGCAGCCGCAGACTCTCTCCATTCCCCGGGACGGCCGCTGTCCATCATCATCACCCCGCCAGGTGTCCTGGGTGAGTCCACTGAGCTGTAGAGCAGGAGTTGCAGCTCCACTGAGATTCCAGGCCCAGCTGGCACATGGACAGCCCAAAGACTCCAGTCTCTGGAAGTACACCTACAAACTCCAGCACCACATATAGGTTTGAATAGAAGGGACAGATGGATCATGTGCAGGGAAGACATATTTGAGTCCAACTCTGTCACTCTCAGGAGCACAGATTCCAAAGTATGGCCCACTGATAAGGCACCAAACCCCAGAGCTATCTGCCTTGATATAGGACCTGGGTGTCTCCAGAGCCCTCAGGAGCCCCTCTATTTGGGGTGATATCCACATTGGAAGCCTATGAGGTCCCACTGAGATGTGCATAAGTGTTACCTCTGGGATGACCTCCCGACTCACCCTGAAGTCTCTTAGCCATATGAACTCATTTGTCTTTACCTTTTCCCCCTTTTATTTGAGATCTTTTTCCAGTTGTATTGCTAGTTGGCACTTGGTAGTAATCCCTTGTTGCCAGGGAGGCTTATTCCTGGGAGCCATGTCCCATGCTGGGAGGAAAGCAATGCATTCATATGCTGAGTTTGGCTTAGAGAAAGGCCACATTTGAGCAACTAGGAGGCTCTCAGGAGGCAACCCTTAGGCACTCCATAACAATAAGCTAAGTTTCAATTTCAAGAGCAAAGACTTGTACAGCTAGTCATCAATAACAAGAGCCCATCAGTGGATCATCCTCCTTTGCCAGACACTGCCCCTGCACTTGGGGGACTGTTGTTGCTCCCTTAGAGAATGTGGCAGAGCTCTCCAGGATGGAAATTCAGTATTCTCTCATTTATTGAGTGATTCTCAACCCACTGTGACCATGCCCCATGAGCATTTGAACAATTTTATATACCTTTTATATATGTTCAGGTGAACGTCTTCCCATGCAACCCCCCCATCCCTGACACCCCTGACCACCAATCCTCTCCTGCCCCAGTTGTAACCCTTCTGTGATCCAAAACTTCTTTAAAGATGAAGCCAATACAATAGCCAAATGCAATTAATAAGAAAATGAAATAATAATGATAAGTTTAAATATAAGAGATAAAATACATGAAAACTTTAAAAAAAATAAAAAGAAAATAAAATTAAAGGATTGGGATATTCAAAAAATGGGAAAAAAATAAATTATTATTATTATTATTATTATTATTTTTTACATTTTGCCTTTTATCACTGCAATATCTAGTGTCCAGTCTGTACCATGGTACCTTTCTCCTCTCCCCAGTGTATCACTATTTTTCATTTAGTTTTCAAAGAAGTTTTGGGTCACAGCAAAGTCACACAGAGAATACAAGAGAATCTCATATACCTAACCTCCTCCCCCTTTCCTTACCCCATATTAAAACCTTTTTTATGTGGATGGTAGCATTGTTATAACTGTTATACAGATAGTGAAACATAGCTACTAAACATTGCCAATGGTTTACAGTATGGTTTATATTTTAGACCATACACTTTTATAAATTTTGATGATATTTACCATGTCCTGTGTCTATCACTGTAAGGTAATAAAAAACATTTTCACTGACCACTAACTATCCCCTGTGTGATCTATTCTTTTCCTCCCTCCCCATCCCCCCGGGGCCACGACGACCCCCTGGTTTGACTCATTGGATGACAAGATTCATAGTTATATGCAACAAGAGGTCTTGACACACTGGTTTGTCCACCCCTATTAGGAACCACCCTTGCTCATAAGAGATGCCCACCTGTCTATTTCTGAGTGAATCGGTCCTTCCAAGGATGGGAGTCCATCTCCTTCCCACTCATTGTGTGGGTTTCCACCCACTGATACAACACATTATGACAGGATGATCACTTACACACTCCCTAGAAGCCTGCTCCAGATGTGCCCTGGCCTGAATGCCCACCAACCAACACCCTATACCAGTGACACTCCCATATCATATTGCCATAAGAGTATTCCCACCTCTGTACTTTGAACCTCATATCCACAAATCCCAAGTGTTCACCTGGTCCCTGTCCCATGTCTCCCCGCAGTATCCTGGGTATTCTAACCCATGCTTCCCAATCTACCCACCTGTTAATCCTGCATCACCAAAGCCAATAATATCACTACCCACCTATTCTATCCCTTCAATACACAACTACACCCTATCACTTTACCATAGATTACGTCCGTATGGGTGATGGCTCACAACTTTCTCTTCTCTTTCTCTTTCTTGTAAATTTATCTTTCAGACAATAGTTCTCAGAGACTGCTCAATTTCCATAATTCATATCAGTGAGGTCATGAACTGTTCATCCTTCAATGCCTGGCTTGCTTCACTCTACATAAGGTCTTCAAGATTCATCCATGTTATTCCATGTGTTAGCACTTTGTTCCTTCTTACAGGAAAGTAATATTCCATTGTATGTATGTACCACATTTGTTTATCCATTCATCTGTTGATGGGCACCTGGGTTGATTCCAACTTTTGGCAATAGTGAACAATGCTCCTATGAACATTGGTGTGCATATATCTATTCGTGTCTTTGCTTACAATTCTTCTGGGTATATACCCAGCCGTGGAATTGCTGAATCATACTGAAGATCTACAGTTAGTTTTTTTAGGAACCACCAAACTGTCCTCCACAGTGGCTGGACCATTCCACAATCAGACCATCAGTGGATGAGGGTTCGCATTCCTCCACATCTCTCCAACACTTATAGTCTGCTGTTTTTTTAATAGCCCCCATTCTAATAGGTGTAAGATTGTATCTCATTGTAGTTTTGATTTGCATTTCCCTAATAGGTAGCACTGATGAGCATTTTTTCAGGTGCTTTTTAGCCATTTGTATTTCTTCCTTGGAGAAGTGTCTTTTCAGGTCACTTCCCCATTTTTAAATGGGTTGTTTGTCTTTTTATTTTCCAGGTGTATGATTTCTTTATATATGCAGGATATTAGGGTCCTATCAGATATATGGTTGCCAAATATTTTCTCCCATTGTGTAGGTGCCTTTTTATTTTCTTGATAATGTCCTTTGAGGTGCAAAAGTTTTTAATTTTGAGGAGATCCCATTTATCTATTTTTTCTTTTGTTGCTCATGCTTTGGGTGTGAAGTTCATGAAACCATTTCCTATTACACAGTACTGTAGATGCCTCCCTACGTTATCTTCCAAGGTCTTTATGGTCTTCGTTTTTATATATAGATATTTCATCCATCTTGAGTTGATTTTTGTATAAGGTGTGAGATGGTGAACCTCTCTCATTCTTTTGGATATGGATATCCAGTTATCCACGCACCACTTGTTGAAGAAGTCATCCTCTCCCAACTGAGTGGGCTTGGTGGCCTTGTCAAATATCAGATGACAGTATATGCGAGGATGTATATCAGAACTCTCAATTCAGTTCCATTGGTCAGTATATCTCTCCTTGTGCCAATACCATGCAGTTTTGAACACTGTAGCTTGGTAGTATGTTTTTAGTTTAGGTAGTGTGATACCTCCAACTTTATTTTTCTTTTTCAATATGTCTTTGGTGACTTGGGGCCTCTTACCCTTCCAAATAAATTTTATAGTTAGTTTTCCCAGTTCCTTAAAAAGTACAGTGTTGATTTTTTATTGGGATTGCATTAAATCTATAGATTAGTTTGGGTAGGATAGACATCTTAATGATGTTTAGTCTTCCTATCCATGAACAGGGAATATTCTTCCATTTATTTAAGTCTTCTTTGGTTTCCTTTAACAGTGTTGTGTAGTTTTCTGTATATAAGTCCTTTACATCTTTACTTAAATTTATTCCTAGGTATTAGATTCTTTTAGTTACTATTGTAAATGGTATTTTTTTTCTTGATTTCCTCCTCAGATTGCTCATTATTGGTGTATAGAAATACTACTGATTTTTGAGCATTGATCTTCTAGCCTGCAACATTACTGAACTCCTTTATAAGTTCTAGAAGCTTAGTTGTAGATTTCTCAGGGCTTTCTACATATAGGATCATGTTGTCTGCAAATAATGAAAATTTTACTTCTTCTTTTCCAATTTGGATGCCTTTTATATCTTTTTCTTGCCTCAGTGCTCGAGCAAGTACTTCTAAGATGATGTTAAATAGGAATGGTGATAGTAGGCATCCTTGTCTTGTTCCCGATCTCAGAGGGAAGGCTTTTAGGATTACACCATTGAAGATGATGTTAGCTTTGGGTTTTTCATATATACCCTTTATCATGTTGAAGAAGTTTCCTTCTATTACTATTATTTGCAGTGTTTTTTATCAGGAAAGAGTGCAGTATTTTGTTGAATGCTTTTTCTGCATCTATAGAGATGATCATGTGATTTTTTTCTTTCAATCTGTTTATGTGGTGTATTACATTGATTGATTTTCTTATGTTGAACCATCCTTGCATACCTGGGATGAAACCTACTTGGTCATGGTGTATAATTCTTTTGATATGTTGTTGAATGCGATTAGCAAGTATTTTGTTGAGGATTTTAGCATCTAGGTTCATTAGAGAAATTGGTCTGTAATTTTCCTTTCTTGTGGTATCTTTCTTTGGCTTTGGTATTAGGGTAATGTTGGCATCATAGATTGAGTTAGGCAATGTTCCTTCTACTTCTATATTTTGGAAGAGCTTAATCAGGATTGGTGTTAGGTCTTTCTGGAATGTTTGGTAGAATTCACCTGTGAAGCTGTCTGGTTCTGGGCTCTTCTTAGTTGGCAGGTTTTTGATGACTGAGTCTATCCCTTTACTTTTATTTGGACTGTTGAGTTCCTCAATTTCTTCTTTCATCACTGTAGGCTGCTTGTGAATGTCTAGGAATTTGTCCATTTCCTCTAAATTATCATTCTTGTTGGCATTTAATTTTCCAAGTATCTTCTTACGATACTCTTTATTTCTTTGAGGTCAGTAGTGATATCCCCTTCCTCATTCCTTATTTTGCGTATTTGCATCTGCTCTCTCTCTTTCTTTGTTAGTCTGGCTAAGGGTTTGTCAATTTTATTGATCTTCTCAAAGAACCAGCTTTTGGTTTTGTTTATTTTTTCTATGCTTTCTTATTTTCTATTTCATTTAGTTCTGCTCAAATCTTTGTTATTTCCTTCTTTCTTATTC
Organism: Cabassous unicinctus; assembly: GCA_029593785.1. Lineage (NCBI taxonomy): Eukaryota > Metazoa > Chordata > Mammalia > Cingulata > Chlamyphoridae > Cabassous > Cabassous unicinctus. The sequence goes on along the minus strand of JAQZBX010005005.1, from coordinate 21,149 downwards.
CTTTGGAGTTAGTTTGTTGTTGTTTTTCCAATTTCTCCAGGTGTGCAGTTAGGTCTTCAATTATAGCTCTTTCTTCTTTTTTAATATATGCATTTATGGCTATGAATTTCCCTCTCAGTACAGCTTTGGTTGCATCCCATAGGTTTTGATATGTTGTGTTGTCATTTTCATTCATTTGAAGGTAGTTACTGATTTCTTTTGAGATTTCCTCCATGACCCACCATTTGTCTAAGAGTGTGTTGTTTAACTTCCATATCTTTGTGCCTAATCTATTTCTCTGGCCCTTAGTGATTTCCAATTTCATTCCATTGTGGTTGGAGAAATTACTTTCTCTAATCTCAATTTTTCTGAATTCATTGAGAGTTGTTCTTTGGCCTAGCATGTGGTCTATCTTGGAGTATGATCCATGTGCACTCGAGAAGAATGTATATCCCACTGTATTTGGGTGTAGCGTTCTGTATATGTCTATTAGGTCCAGGTCCTCTACTGTATTATTCCGAGTATTTGTTTCTTTATTAATTCTCTGTCTAGATGTTCTGTCTAATGTGATAATGTTGTATTAAAGTCTCCCACTATAATTGTAGAGGCATTTATTTCTCCACTTAGTTTTTCCAGTATTTGCCTCATGTATTTTGAGGCACACTGATTAGGTGCATAAATGTTTATGATTACTAATTTGTAGTGTCCATCTTTGTCTCTTACAATAGTTTTGCATTTAAAGTCTATTTTGTCAGATATTAGCATAGCTACTCCTGCCCTTTTTTGGTTGTTGTTTTCTTGTAAAATTGTTTTCCAGCCATTCACTTTCAGTCTTATTGAATCCCTGGGTCTAGGGTGGGTTTCTTGTAGACAGCACATAGATGGATCATATTTTCTTATCCATTCTGCCAGTCTGTGTCTCTTGACTGGTGAGTTTAATCCATTAGCATTCAGTGTTATTACTCTCAACGAATTTCTTACATCAGCCATATTTTCTTTCGGTTTATGTATGTTATATGTTTTTTTTTTTTTAATTTCTTTTTGTCTTTTTAGTTGTTCTTACCCTCCCTTCCAGCTCTCTCTCTCCTGTTTTTTCCTTTCAACCTCTACAACTTCCTTTAGTATTTCTTGAAGTACAGGTTTCTTATTGGCATACTCTCTTAATTTCTGTTTATCTGTGAATATTTTGAAGTCTCCATCATTTTTGAATGTCACCTTTGCTGGATAGAGAATTCATGGCTGGAAGTTTTTTTCTTTTAGTACCTTGACTATGTCATACCATTGTCTTCTTGCCTCCATGGTTTCAGATGAGAAATCAGCACTTAATCTTATTGTGCTTCCCTTGTATGTGATGGTTCTCTTTTCTCTTGCTGCCTTGAGTATTTTCTCTTTGTTTTGCACATTGGACATTTTGATAATTATATGTCTTGGAGTAAGCCTGTTGGGATTTATACTGTTTGGGGTGCACTGTGCTTCCTGGCATGTACATCCATCTCCCTCAATATTCTTAGGAAGTTTTCAGCCATTATTTCCTTCAACACTCTTTTTGTTCGCTTTCCCTTCTCTTCTCCTTATGGGATGCCTATAATGCATATGTTTGTGCATTTTGTGTTGTTGGTTAAATCCCTATGTCCCTGCTGGATTTTTTCTATCTTTTTTATCTATCTGTTCTACTATCTGTTTGATTTCAGATTACTGTCTTCCACATCACTAATTCTTTCTTCTGCCTGTTCAAATCTGCTGTTATGTGAATCCAGCATCTTTTTGATTTCTTGGATTGTGCCATTCATCACCATCATATCCATTATCTTTTTATGTATGTTTACAATTTCTTCAGTATGTTCTCCCAGTTTCTTCTTAATGTACTTAATATCTTCCTTTACTTCATTAAGTTGGTCCATTATATTTGTTTGGACAGAATTGATTAGCTGTTCGATGTTCTGCATCTCTTTCTGGTTTTTAGTTTGTTCATTGGACTGGTCCATGTCTTCCTGTTTCTCAGTATGGTTTGTAATTTTTTGTTGTCCTCTGGTCATCATTTTATCTTGATGGGTTTATTCAGTTGATTAGCTTCTCTCTCTGCTCTAGCGTTTTATTTAGCTGGTGGTTCTGTGTGTGTATCAAGTTTTCTCTTTGATACTTTGTTCTTCTTGTTCTATTTCCTTGCTTTTTTCTATGTTCCAATTTTATCTTGAGCAATCCACCTCACAGTCCATCTCCCTCCAGATTGATGTCCCTAAGGTTCTCACTCCGTGGGCTCCCAAACCAGACCACTTGGGCAGGATCCTGTCCCCCATCAGCCGTCCGGTGTGAGAGAGATGGTGAGTGCCCACCTAATCCAACACCATCTTCTGCCTGCTCCACCACAATGCCTTTCTTTATCTCAATTTTCCTTCCTCTTAAGTGTAATTTGTATGAAATTAATAGGCCTGCTCTAGCTTTCTCATATTAGAGTTCACATGTTTCTCTATCATGTTACTTTTTTTTTATTTTTTAAAAAACAAATCTATTTTATTGATACATGTTAATAAAGCATAAATCAATCCAAAGCATACAATCAATGGTATTTAGTATAATCACATAGTTGTGCATTCATCACTGCAGTTATTTTAGAGCATTTTCATTATTCCAATAACAATAGTAATAATAATAAAAAACAATCAAAAACCCTCATCACCTCTCAATCTGTCTATGCTTCCCCTGCTGTACATAGCTGTAATTCTGTTTCTGTATCTATAGTTTATTTGCATTTATATTTTGTAAAAATAGTCTTATAAATGTGATATCCATATTTGTATTTTACATAAGGTTTCATTATGTTATACAGTCCCATGTTAAATTTTTTAGCTTTCCTTCTAGTAATATCCATGACCTTTCAACCACTGTCATACCCATGTAAGAGCTCTGCTAATTACAAACACTTTGATGTTCTTTCATAATTTCTATTCATTTCCAAAGATTTATAATCAACCTTTTTACCAAATCTGTACAGATTAACCCTCAGCTTTCCATTCTCTACCCTCATTCTATTTTCTGGTGAACTATATTCTAATTATTAACTCCATAAGCTTACACAATATATTTAGTTCATAATAGCACAATCATACAGTATTTGTCCTTTTGTATCTGACTTGCTTCACTCAACATAATGTCCTTCAGGTTCATCCCTTTTGTCATATGCTTCACGACTTCATCTTTTTTAATATTTTTATTTTTTCAAAGGTACTTAGATGCATAAATGTTACATAAAAAATATAGGGGATTCCCACATGCCCCCTCTCTACCTCTCCCATACTTTCCCAAATTAACAACATCCTTCATTTGTGTGGTACATTTGTTACAATTGATGAACACATATTGAAGCATTGCCACTAAGTGTGGATTGTAGTTTATATTGTAGTTTACACTATCTCCTGCACAATTTTGTAAGTTATGAAAAGATATATAATGGCCTGTATCCATCACTGCAACATCATTCAGGACAATTCCAATGTCCCAAAATGCCACCATATTACACTTATTATTTTTTTTTAAGATACTTAGGTTACATAAATATTACATAAAAAATATAGGGGATTCCCATATGCCCTGCTCCCCACACCTCCCACATTTTCCCACATTAACAACATCCTTCATTAGTGTGGTACATTCATTGCAATTGATGAACACATTTTGTAGCATTGCCATTAAGCATGGATTAAAGTTTACCTTGTAGTTTACACTCTTTCCCACCCAATTCTGTAGGTTATGACAAATGTATAATGGCCTGTATCTGTCATTGCAGTTTCATTCAGAACAATTCCCAAGTCCTGAAAATGCCACTGCATTACACCCATTCTTCCCTCTCCCTGCCCTCAGAACTTCCAATGGCCACTGCCTCCACATCAATGATATAATTTCTTCCATTGGTAGAATCACAATGAGTCTTTAATAGAATACCAGTAAGTCTACTTTAGTCCATAGTTCATTCCCCAATCCTGAGGATTCTGAGATGGTGTTGTCTACAATCATATTACTTTTAATCTATTTGTGTCTTTATACTTAAAGTGGGTTTCTTATATACAACATATAATTAGGTCTTGTGTTTTATCCACTCTGATAGTCTTTATCTTTTAATTGGTGTATTTAGGCTATTTATATTTAAAATGATTATTAATGTAGTTGGATTAATATCTATCATGTTTGTAACTTCTTTGTAGTCTTTTCACTTGTTGCTTTTTTCTTTCATTATTTGAGCATTTTATTATGGTTCAATTTTATCTCCTCTCTTAGCATATCAATTATACCTATTAAAATTTTAATGGTTGTCCTTGAGTTTTCAATATAGATAAACATCTAGTCAAGTTCATTTTCCAATTACACTATACTGCTACATAAGTAGTGCAGGTACCTTATTTTTAAAAAAAGAGTTTTTCTAGTTCCTTCTTCCCCTACATTATAACATTGATATCATTCATTTCACATATCAATATGCTGTAGTCACTTAAAACATTGTTCCTATGATTACTTTGAACAGTTATCTATTAGGTCAGGAATAAGAAAAATTAAGATATTTTACCTTTACTTATTCCTTCTATGATGCTCTTCTCTTACATATGTGAATCTGAGTCCTGTCTTATATCACTCTTTTCTTTGTGAATAACTTCTTTTTAATATTTCTTGCAGGATAGGTCTAGTGGTGATGAATGCCCCAATTTTTGTTTATTGGAGAAAGGTGATTTCTCCTTCATTTTGAATGTTAATTTCACTGGACACCAAAATTCTAGGTTGGTAATTTTTTTTTCTTTCGGTATTTCATTCAACTCTCCTTTTGCTCGCATGGTTTTTGATGAGCAGGCCCCTGTAATTTTTATCCTTGTTTCTCAATAGGTAAGGTGGTTTTGGCTCTGGTTTCTTTCAAGACTTTCTTTTTAACTGTAAGTTTGAATACAATATGCTTGGGTATAAAATTTTCGGTATTTATATTTATTGGTATTTTCTGAGCTTCCTGGTTGTGTGATTTACTTTCTGTCATTAATTAATTAATTTTGGAAATTCTCCACCCTTATTAATTCAAATATTATTCTGTTCCTCTCTATTTCCTCACCTTCTAGTATTCCTATTGTGTGTATGTTACACCTTTTGAAATTGAACCACAGTTCTTGGATATTCTGTTGCCTTTTTAAATTATTTTTTTCACTTTGCATTTCAATTTGAGAAGTTTCCATTGACATATCTTCAAGCTCACTGATTTTTTCCTCTACCATGTCCAGTCTACAGATAAGCCTGTAAAAGGAATTCACACCTGTTACTGTGTTTTTTTTTAATCTTTTGTCTCTAGCTCAGATTTTCCATATTTATTATAGTAACCATTTGTTCTTGCATGTTGTGCATTTTTTCCATTAACATCATTAGTACATTAAACATGGTAATTTTGAATTCCTTATCTGATAATTTTAAAATCTCTGACATATCTGAATCTGGTTCAGATGATTTCTTTGTTCCTTCTGATTGTGTTTTATCGTTGTTGTTGTTGTTGTTGTTGTTTTGCCTTTTAGTGTGCCTTGTATGTTTTTAGTGAAAGCCAGGCAGGTAATAGGAACTGAGGCAGTTAGACCTATATTGTGAGACTAGGGTGTGTTTATCATTTTTCTGTAACTGTCATTTTTCAGAGGCTTCCAGTTCCTCTAGTGTTCTTGATTTATCTCTCCTGTTGTCTTTGGATTTCCTTGGAAACTCCTCCTTAGATAGAATCTGCACCTTCAAGTTATTTCAGCTATAATCTACTGTTATGATACAAGAGCACTGTTGATGTGGGTGATGGTAAGGTGTGTGGGGGGGAGGGGAAACATTCTACAATCTTTTTTTATGATTAAATGTCTTCACTCTTTCACAAGCCCCTGGACTGTGACTTTACAAGTGCTTCTCAGCTTCCATCTTTCCTTAGGAGAGACAGTAAGTCTAGAGGAGGCTGGAGTTGGGTAAATTCCCTTCCCTTCGCTTAAGTCTGATAAGGCTCTGTTAAAGTCATTTCCTCCCTTTCATAGGCTTTTTTTGTGGAGAAGTTTCTGGGCTTATTTCAAAATGGTTACCTTTACCCTGGGCAAATTTAAAATGAGTTATTTCCCCCCTTGTACACATTTCACAATGATTGCTTCTTTCCTTCTACTTTCTAAACACTAAGGGATTTTTCTCTAGTCTTCTTTGTGAGAATCTGGTAGGGTTCCTAGAGGTAAAACCCACAAAAGTGTGGGACCCCCATTAGACTGAGCTCCAAGAAGTTTTTAACTCACAAGCTAGTTAACACTTAGCATTTACCCGTTTGTTGAAGTTACCATTTAAGTGTTCCAAGTGGTAAGGGCTCTTGGAAGCTGATCTGTATTCACCTCTCTTTCTCCAGTTTTCAAGGTGGCATTTTGTTCCGTGACATAAATTTTAAACTGGATCTAATAAACATTACTGATTGTCACTTGTTAAGCTTTTTTATTGTTGTGAGGGCTGGAGCAACAACTTGACAGCTCTTTACATTTTATAGCAGAACATGGAAGTCTCTCTGGTGCTGTTTTAACAGCATCTCCCATTCTCCCTAACATATATATATATATATTCTTCTCCTCATAAAAAGGAACATGTGGTGATGGAAGAGTAGTCATATCAATGATGTCTTCCAAATTCATGTTTTGTATATAGGCCCAATGTACTATTACCTTATTCAGTTACCAAAACTACCCTCATTTTGGTGGGAGGGAGGGAGGGAGGGATGATTACTTGAGAAAATAATATAATTTCTATGACCTTAGTTTATATAGAAGCAGGTAGTAATAGGACTATGAGAAGATTATATGGTATGTACAAAAGCACAGTGGGGCTCCATATTCTTTTACAGAATCAAGTATTCTACAATTATTCAAATCAACATGTAAAAATCTAAATGAATATTGAACTCTCTTAATAAATTATACAATTATGACATTTGTTTCATAGTCTGATGTAAAAGCCTTTAGTATTTTCTAAAATTTGGGGCTGTCTCAATTTCTTCATATCTATTAGAATGAAACATAAGAAATTGCCTCTTCTGTAGGTCAAAAATGTTTTCATATTGGAAATTGCATTTGGTTTAACTGAAATACAATGTAATTAAGGTCTTTCTTGAATAGTAATTTTGGCAGTATCATCATCATATAGCATTTTATATAAAATTTAATAGTAGTTCTTATAAATAACAGTATTGAATATGTAATTGATTGGAGATCAACTGTATTAGTGTCACAATTTTGTAAATAAGAATCACCTTAATAAAACTTCCTATTTTGTCCCCTTCCCCAATTAATCCTCTATATGAGGAGAGGACATTGTTTTACAATTAGCATATCCAGGGATAAATGAAACAGATGCCTGTTGAGCTGGATATAGCACATAAATATGCATTTCAATCATTTGTCTCTTACCTACATTTGCAATTGTAAATCATGGTCTTTTTAAATTAGTACACAACAGATGGTGAAGAGTTAGTTTAAAGTGATGTTTCCTTTAATATAAACTACTGTGACAAGTGTTCTCACACTACAACAGTTTATTTGTTTACTGCACCAATTTATTTGCTGCATTAAAATATATTGGATTAAATGGGCATTTCAGCTACATTTGCCATATCATGAGGCTGACTTTAAGAGGATGTCACTGTAGTGTATCCACCCTATCTAAAGGAAGAAAGAATGATGAAAATACTGTGAGCCTAGTAAGAAATCACACTATGTAAAATGATAGGATTCAGCATGACAAGAAACTCAATTTCCCTGTTTTTCTTTATGGAAAAAGAGATCTTACAAATCCATGAATTTAATCATAATGTGGTTTTATTTCATTTTTTTTTTAAATGATACTTAGATTACATAAATGTTACTTAAAAAATATAAGGGATTCCCGTATGCCCTGCTCCCTACTCCTCCCACATTTTCCCACATTAACAACATCCTTCATTAGTGTGGTATATTTTTTACAATTGATGAACACATTTTTGAGCATTGCCACTAAGGGTAGGTTATAGTTTACATTGTAGTTTATACTCTCTCCAGCACAATTTTGTAAGTTATGGCAAGATATATAATGGCCTGTTTCTGTCATTGCAGTGTCATTCAGGACAATTCCCAAGTCCTGAAAATGCCCCCATATTACACCTGTTTTTCCCTCTCCCTCCCTCAGAACCTCCAGTGGCCACTGCATCCATATCAATATTATAAGTTCTCCCATTGCTAGAATCACAATAAGTCTGTAGTAGAATAACAGTAAGTCTACTCTAGTCCTTCATTCATTCCCCAATCCTGAGGATTCTGAGATGGTGAAGCCCACTCCACCTCTAATTGAGAGGCGGCTTAGATCCCATGGGGCAGATGGAAGGGACTATCTTGCTTGCAGTTACAGACTGTCTCTGTTCCTTGGGATGGTCATTGTTAATCATCATCTCCTTGTTAGTTATTCTGGGTGAGTCCAATGTACTGGAGAGTAGGTGTTGCAACTCTGTTGAGATTCAGGGCCTTGCTGGCACATGGACAGTCGAAAGATTTAAGTCTCTTGGACATACACCTATCAACTCTAGTACTAACTATAGGTTCAAATAGAAGGGGCAGCAGAGCCATGTGTAGGAAAACCACAACTGAGTCCAACTCTGTCACACTGGGGAGCATAAATTTCAAAGTAGGGCCCACTAGCAGGGCACCAAACTCCTGAGCTGTCTGCCCTTCCTACATTGTCTGGATGTCTCCAGAGCCCTCAGGAGCCCCGCAATTTGAGATAATATTTACTTTGGCAGTCAATGAGATCCTACGAAGATGTGCATAAGCATAACCTCTGGAATGACTCCCCAAATCACTCTGAAGTCTCTTAGTCATATAAACTCATTGGTCTTTACCTTTTCCCCATTTTGGTCAAGGTCTTTTTCCACTTGAATTGCTAGTTGGTGCCTGGTAGTAATCCCTCAGTGCCAGGGAGACTCATGCCCAGGAGTCATGTCCCATGCTGGGGAGAAGGTAATGCATTTATACACTGAGTTTGGCTTAGAGAGAGGCCACATTTGAGCAACAAGGAGGCTCTCAGGAGGTAACACTTAGGAACCCTATAATACTAGGCTAAGTTTCAATTTCAAAGTAAAGGTTCATAAGTACAATCATTACAATCAAGAGCCTATCAATGGTCCATCCTCCTTCACTAGTCTTTGCCCCTGTCCTCAAGGGATTCTTGCTGTTCCATTAAAGAATGTGGCAGAGCTCTCCAGGATGGAAATTTGATATTTCTTTGATTATTGTGTGAATCTCCACCCACAGTGGCAATGCACCATGAACATTTGAAAACATTTATATGCCTTGTATGTATGCCCAGGTGAACTTCCTCCCATGTATCCTCCATCACTGACATCTCACACCAATGATCCTCCCTGCCACAGTGGTAACCCTTCTGTGATTCAAAACTTCTTCAAAAATGAAGCCAACAAAATAACCAAATATAATTAATAAGATAATGAAATAATAATGATAGTTTTAAAAATAAGAGACAAAATATAATTTTTTAAAAAAATTTGGAATAAAAAATGAGAAAATATTAAAAATTTTTTTAACATTATGTCTTCCATCACTGTAAGATCCGTTGTCTTATATGTACAGTGACATTTTCTTCCGTGTATACCCCCAGTGTCTTATTTTTTTCATTTTGTCTTCAAAGAAGCTTTAGGTTACAGAAAAGTGACGTACAGAATAAAGGGGATTCCCGTATACCCAACATCTTTCCCCTTTTCCCCTTTCCCCTATTAATAACATTTTACATATGGATGGTACATATGTTAGAATTGATGTACAAATATTGAAACATTGCCACAAAACATGATCAATGATTTACATTATGGTTTATATTTTGGACCATAAACTTTTATGAATTTTCATGAAATTTAACTTGGCCTATATCCATCATTGCAAGATCATGTAATACATTTCCATTGGCCCCAAAATGTCCCATGTTCCATCTATTCTATTCTTCCCTCTCCCTCCCCCAGGACCCATGGCAACCACCAAGCTTCACTCTTTGAAGAACAAGATTCATAGTTATTTGCAACAGCATTGAGGGCTTGACATACTGGCCTGTCCTCCCCTATTAGGCACTGCCTATGCTCTCGAGAGACTCCTGCCCCTCTATTTGAGGACATAGCAGGACTCCCCAGGATGGAAGCCCAACACCTTCCCACTCATTATGTGGATCTCCAGATTTTGTCCATATGAGCATTGACTCACAACATTCTTTTCCCTTTCTATCTCCTGTAAACCTATCTTCCATACTCTAGCTCTGTGAGTCTGATCAATTTGCTTAATTCCTATCAGTGTGGTTATGTATATTTGTCCTTCAGTGCCTGACTTGCTTCACTCAACATAAGATCTTCAAGATTCATCCATGTTTTCCTGTGTGTTAATACTACATTCCTTCTTACAGCTGAGTAATATTCCATTGTATGTGGAATATATTCCATACATATTCCATTGTATCCACAATTTGTTTATCCATTCATCTGTTGATGGACATTTGAGTTGGTTCCAACTTTTTGCAATAATGAATAATTCTGCTATGAACATTGGTGTACATATATCTGTCCATGTCCCTCCTTTCATTTCCAGGTATGTACCCATCAGTAGGATTGCTGGATCATATGGCAGTTCTATAGTTAGCTTCCTGAGGAACCACAAAACTGTCATCCACAACGGCTGCACCATTCTGCATTCCCACCAGCAGTGGATAAGTGCTCCCATTCCTCCACATCCTCTCCAAAACTTGTAGTTCTCTGTTTTTTTAATAGCCACCAGTCTAATGGGTGTAAGATATCTCATTGTAGTATTGATTTGCCTTTCCCTAATACCTAGTGATGTTGAGCATCTTTTCATGTGCTTTTTAGCCATTTGTATTTCTTCTTTGGAGAAGTGTCTATTTGAATCACTTGAGCATTTTTTAAATGGGTTGTCTTTTTATTTTTGAGGTGTAGAATTTCTTTATATATGCTGGATATCAGGCCCCTATCAGATATATGGTTACGAAGTATTTTCTCCCATTGAATAGGCTGCCTTTTCACTTTCTTGATAAACTCCTTTGAGGTGCAAAAGTTTTTAAATTTGAGAAGGTCCCGTTTATCTATTTTTCTTTTGTAGCTTGTGCTTTGGGTGTAAAGTACATGAGACCATTTCCTAGTACAAGATCCTTTAGATGCTTCCCTACATTATCTTCCAAGGTCTTTATGGTCTTGGCTCTTATACTTAGATCTTTGATCCATCTTGAGTTAATTTTTGTTAAGGTGTGAGGTGGTGTTCCACTCTCATTCTTTTGGATATGGATATCCAGTTTTCCAAGCACCATTCTCTCCCAGTTGAATAGACTTAGTGGCCTTGACAAATATCAGTTGACTGTCTATGTGAGGATCTATATCAGAACTCTCAATTCAGTTCCATTGGTCAGACTATCTATCCTTGTACCAATACCATGCAGTTTTGACCACTGTAGCTTTTTAGTATGTTTTAAAGTCAGGTAGTGTTATTCCTCTGATTTCATTTTTCTTTTTCAATGTGTCTTTGGCTATTTGGGGCCTCTTTCCCTTCCAGAAAATTTCATAGTTGGCATTTACAATTCAATAATACATGCTGTGGTAATTTTTATTAGGATTGCATTAAATCTGTAAATCAGTTCGGATAGGATAGACATATTAATGATGTTTAGTCTTCCTATCCATGAACAGGGAATCTTCTTCCATTTATTTAGGTCTTCTTTGATTTCCTTTAACAGTGTTGTGTAGTTTTCTGCATAAAAGCCCTTTACATCTTTAGTTAAATTTATTCCTAGGTATTTGATTCTTTTAGTTTCTACTATAAAAGGGATTTTTTTTCTTGATTTCCTCCTCAGATTGCTCATTATTGGTGTACAGAAATGCTGCTGATTTTGCACATTGATCTTATAACCTGCTACTTTACTAAACTCATTTATAAGCTCTTGAAACTTTGTTGTAGATTTCTCAGGTCTTTCTATGTATACGATCATGTGGTTTGCAAATAGTGAAATTTTTACTTCTTCCTTTCTAATTTGGATGCCTTTTATATCTTTTTCTTTCCTAAGTGCTTGAGCAAGTACTTCTAACACAATATTAAATAAGAGCAGTGAAAATGGGCATTCTTGTCTTGTTCCTGATCTTAAAGGGAAAGCTTTTTATATTTCACCATTGAATACGATGTTAGCTGTGGGTTTTTCATATATACTCTTTATCATGTAGAGGAATTTCCTTCTATTCCTATCTTTTGAAGTGTTTTTATCAGGAAGGGGTGCTGTATTTTGTCAAATAATTTTTCTACCTCTATAGAGATAATCATGTGATTTTTCTCTTTTGGTCTGTTTATGTGGTGTATTACATTGATTTTCTTATGGTGAACCATCCTTGCATACCAGGGGTGAAACCCACTTGGTTATGGTGTATGATTCATTTGATGTGCTGTGAAATATGATTAGCAAGTATTTTGTTGAGGATTTTAGCATCTAGGTTTATTAGAGAGATTGGTCTATAACTTTCCTTTCTCTTGGTATCTTTGTTTGGCTTTGGTATTAGGCTGATATTGGCATCATAGAATGAGTTAGGCAATGTTCCTTCCACTTCTATTTTTTTGGAAGATTTTAAGCAAGATTGGTGTTAGTTCTTTCTGGAATGTTTGACAGAATTCACTGTAAAGCCTTCTGGTCCTTGGCTCTTCTGAGTTGGGAGGTTTTTGATGACTAATTCTGTCTTGTTACTTGTGATTGGTCTATTGAGTTTATCAATTTCTTCTTTCGTCAATGTAGGCTTCTTTTATGTTTCTAGGAATTTGTCCATTTCCTCTAAATTATCCATCTTGTTGGCATACAATTTTTCAAAGTATCCTCTTATGATACTCTTTATTTCAGTGGGGTAAGTGGTGATATCCCCTTCCTCATTTCTTATTTTATATATTTGCCTCTTCTCTCTGTTTTTCTTAATCTAGCTAAGGGTTTGTCAATTTTATTAATCTTCTCAAAGAACCAGATTTTTGTTGTGTTTATTTTTTCTAGTGCTGTCTTATTTTCAGTTTCATTTAGATCTGCTCTAATCTTTGTTATTTCCTTCTTTCTACTTGCTTTGGGATTAGTTTGTTGTCCTTTTTCTAATTCCTCCAGTTAGGTCTTTGATTTTAGCTTTTCCTTCTTTTTTAATGTAGGCATTTATGGCTATGTATTTCCCTCTCAGCACTTCTTTTGCTGCATCCCATAGATTTTGATATGTTGTGTTGTCATTTCTGTTCGTTTCAATGTATTACTGATTTCTTTTGCAATTTTCTCCTTGACCCACTGATTGTCTAAGGTTGTGTTTTTTAACTTCCATATCATTGTGCCTAATCTGTTTCTCTGTCCCTTACTGATTTCCAGCTTCATTCTATTGTGGTTAGAGAAACTACTTTGCATAATTTCAATCTTTCTGAATTTTTGATAGTTGTTCTGTGGCCTAGCATGTGGTCTTCATGGAGAATGATACATGTGCTCCCAGAAGAATGTACATCCTGCTGTATTTGGGTGTAATGTTCTGTATATGTCTATTAGGTCCAGATCCTCTAATGTATTATTCAACATCTTTGTTTCTTTTGTTGATTCTCTGTTGAGATGTTTTGTCTAATGGTGGTAATGGTGTTTAAATTCCCCCACTATGATTGTAGAGGCATCTATTTCTTTACTTAGTTTTTTCAACGTTTGCCTCATTTATTTTGAGGTGCCCTGATTAAGTGCATAAATGTTTATGGTTGTTCTTTCGCCTTGGTAAATTACCGCCCCCCCCCTTTTTTTTTAACATATTGTGTTCTTCTTTGTGTATTATAATAGTTTTGCATTTAAAGTCTATTTTGTCTGATATTAGTATAGCTACTCCTGCCTTTTTCTGATTCTTGTTTGCATGTAAAACTGTTTTCCAATCATTCACTTTGAGCCTCCTTGCATCCCTGGGTATAAGGTGAGTTTCTTTTAGACAGCATATAAATAGGTCATATTTCCTTATCCATTCTGCCAATCTGTGGCTCTTGATTGGAGATTTTAAATCATTAACATTCAATGTTATTACTGTGAAGGAATAACTTATATTAGTCATACTTTCTTTAGGTTTATGAATGCCATAAACCTGAATGTTTATGTTTATTATTATGTTATTATTTTCTGGATAGATAATTCTTGGCTGGAAGTTTTTCTTTTAGTACCTTAACTATGTCATACCACTGGCTTTTTGCCTCCCTAGTTTCAGATGATAAATCAGCTCTTAATCTTATCAAGCTTCCTTTGTATGTGATGGGTCTCTTTTCTCTTGCTGCTTTCAGTATTCTCTCTTTGTCTTGAGCATTGGACAATTTCACAATTATATATTTTGGCATAGGCCTGTTAGGGTTTATACTGTTTGGGGGTGTGCTGCGCTTTCTGGATATGTATGTCCATATCACTGAATAGAGTTGGGACATTTTCAGCCATTATTTCCTCTAATACTCCTGCTGCTGCCTTTCCCTTCCCTTCTCCCTCTGGGATGCCTATAATGAAATGCACATGTTGTCTTTCAAACCCCTAAGTACCTGCTGGAATTTTTCTATCTTTTTCTCTATCTATTCTATTATCTGTCTTATTTCAGCTGTTTCCGCATTGCTGATTACTACCTCTGCTTGTTCAAATCTGCTGTTATATGTTTCCAGTGTATTTTTGATTTCTTGCATTATGCCATTCACCACTGTCAGGTCTGTTATCTATTTATGTATGTTTACAATTTCTTCAGTATGTCCCCCCAGCGTCTTCTTAATATTCTTGACCTCTTCCTTCACTTCATTAAGTTGATTCATGATATTTGTTTGGACATCCATAATTAGTTGTTCCACATTCTACATCTCCTCCTGCTTTTTAGTTCATTTGTTAGACTGGGCCATGTCTTCCTGTTTATTAGTATGGCTTGTAATTTTTTGTTGATGTCTGGGCGTCTGTTTATCTTCATAGGCTTATTTGGTTGGTTAGCTTCTCTTTTTCTTTAGGGTTTTATTTTGTTGTTTATGTGTGGCAATGTTAATTTTTGATACTTGGTTACTCTTGTTCTATATCCTTGCAGTTGACTGTGTTTTCTTGAAAAAAAAATTAAGACCAGAGAAAAGGAAAGAGATAAGAAGGGAAATAGATTAATAGTAATAATAATACATAAAAGGTAGAAGAGGAAGCATGTAAGAGCTAGGAAACTAAGTAATACATGTAAAAAATCATTAAAAAAATACAAAAGAATAAAAATAAAGAGAGGTGGAATTGAAAAAAATAAAACAAGACACAAAATAGAGAAGGGAAAAATAGAATGAATGAAAAGGCCAGACAGATGGGTAGAAAAAAATAAAACAAGAAAAAAATAGAGAGGAAAAAACGGAATGAGTTAAAAGGCTGGACAAATGAGCAGAAAAAAATAAAACAAGAAACAAAGTGGAGAGAGAAAAAAAGAAGATGATTTAGAAGGTTGCACAGATGAGACAAGAAAAGAAGGAAAGAAAAAGGAGGGAGAGAGAAAAAGAAAAAAATGAAGATCAAACAAGTGGTGGAATAGAAGAAAAGCAACAGAAGTCAGAAGACCAAAAAATGAAGGAAAGAAGAGAAGTAAAGTAGGTTGATAAAAAATAAGTAAAAGGAAACAAAGGGAAAACAACAAAACAGCAACAGAGAATCAATCCAGGAAAAACAGACTTTCCTCTTAGGTCCCTAGAGACTTTCTCAGGCTTCTGGTGCTCATCAATTAATCACTCTGCAGCCTGCACTCAGGTGATGTATCCAGGTTTAACAAATAAAATAAAGGAAGAAGAAAGAAAAAAATCCAAAAAATGTAAAACAAAACAGTAGAAACTCAGTCTATAACTTCCCTATCATAAGGTACTAGCTGTGTGCCTTATCTCTCTGTGGATTCCTTCTCTTAGGAGGTACTGGGACCTAAACCAGCAAGGCAAGTAATTCCCACTGCACTATAGCAGCTCTATAGACTAAATAGGCTTTAGAAAGCTTATTGGTCTCTTCTTGCCCCCATTTCCCTTAGGTGAATTGGACTTTTAATAGTTTTCAGCAGCTGGGCTAGTTAGTCACCTAACTCCACCCACTCCCTGACCAAGTTCCTCTCTCCCAGTGTGGCTGGGTGTGACAGCCTGCCTGAGCAGATTCCTCTCTCCCTTCTCCTTGGGGCCACTTCAGTGCTGGCTTGTATCCTCCTTGAGATTCAAAGGGGGCTTTGGTGTTCATGGAAAAGAAACTACTCTCCACCCTTTGCCAGGGAATGCTCCCTACCACTGAGCTGGTTGGTGAGACACAGGGGGTCCATGGAGGCTATTTGCGTTGAGGGTGGGGCTTAGCCTCTGGCTGTGTCCAGCCACAGGGGTGAGCAACTCATGGTTTTCCCTTGGGCTCTTTATCTCTTTGTCTAGCTCCCTCCAGATCGATGCCCTGAAGCCTCCTGCTCTGTGGATACCCAAAACAGCTCACTCGGTAGGATTTTGCCCCTTCTCTACCCTTTTTTGTGAAAGACTGGGCAGTGCCTAGCTACATTGATGCCTTTCTTTGGAACCCCATTATGTGATTTTAGATGAGTGTCACAGACCGAAAACTAATAACATGCTGAAGTACCTTAGCTTCATGTTGTGTATATTATTATGTGTGTAAATAATACACATACAGGGAGTAGGAGATATTATTCAGTGGGATTTTGACTATTGGGTGTCAACAGAGTTAATAATATAACTCATATTAATGGAAATATACAGTCATATATATGATTGTGTTTGTGCATGGAGTTTGTACATTTTCTACAAATAGTTTAATCATAATATTATACACAAGAACATAATAAATCCCCCCATTTTAAAAATTGGTTCAAATCCATTCATTACACATCTATATGAAGGGTTCACAATATTTTGATTTGGGCTGAGAGTATTTTTGTGATTATTTGAATAATCGAGTCAATATTACAGGAAATGAAGAAGTAAGACTTTGTTAATTCATTGAATCATATTCAGAAAACCAAACAATACATCTGAAGTGTAAAATCAATGGCTTTTAGTCTAATAAGAATTTTGCATTCATCACTGTAATCAATATTTGAGCATTTTCATAACTCCAAAAAGAGAACCCCTTCCCAATAGTAGTCACCTCTCAATCACTCTAACCTTCTCCTGACATACATAATTGCTAATCTATTTCCAGCTATGTAAATTTACTTATGATTACATTTTGTATAGTTGAAGCCAAACAATATACAGTACTTTGTGTCTAGTTTCTTTTACTTATGGTTGCTTTTTTATTACTATTGATGGAAAAATATTAATATATTACTGTACCCTACAGTCCATGGTTTTCTTTGGTTGTATTTTTACCCAAACATCACCCTATTATTAACATCTTGTAACATTATCATACATTTGTGTGTTTCAGAGAAAAACATTCTTATATATGCACTATTAACCATGCTTTTTTCCACAAGATGGTTTACTATGTTATACAGTCCCATGTTTTGTTTTTTAGTTTTCCTTCTAGTGATAAACAGGACCTTAGACTTTCCCTTTCAACCACCGTCATTCCCAAATATTAGTGCTAATTAAATACACTGTAATGTGCTTTAGACATTTCTATCCATTTCCATTTACAAAATACATTTTTACCAGTTCTGCACAGATCTAGCCTCAGCTTTCCATTCTCTACCCTCATACTATCTTCTGTTCACCTATATTCTAACTATTAACTCCATACGTTTGCTCATTTTAATTAGTTCACAATAGTGAAATCATACAATATTTGTTCTTTTGTGTCTGGCTTGCTTCACTCAACATAATGTCCTCCAGGTTCATCCATGTTGTCATATGCTACATGAATTCATTTCTTCTTACTGCTGCATAATATTCCATGGTGTGTATGCACGAGAATTTGTTTATCCATTCATCAGTTGCTGGACACCTGGGTTGTTTCCATCTTTTGGCAATTGTGAATAATGCTGCTATGAACACTAGTGTGTAAATGTCTGTTTATGTCCTTGCTCTCAGTTCTTCTGGGTATATACCTAATAGCAGGATTGCCAGGTTACGTGGCAGATCTATATTTAACTTGCTTAGGAATAAGCTTCCACAGTGGCTGTACCATTCTACATTCCCACCAACATTGAATCAGTGTTCATTTTTCTATACTTCCTCTCCAACACTTGTAGTTTTCTGTTTTTTTAATAGTGGCCATTCTAATAAGAGTGAAATGATATCTCATTGTGGTTTTGATTTGCATTTCCCTAATAGCTAGTGATATTGAACAACTTTTCATGTACTTTTTTTTTTTAGCAATTTGTATTTGATCTTTGGAAAAATATCTGTTAAGTCTTTTGTCCATTTTTAAATTGGGTTGACTTTTTATTGTTATAGGATTTATTTATATATCATGATTATTAAACCCTTGATGGAAATGTGATTTCCAAATATTTTATCCCATTGAGTAGGATCCCTTTTTACCCTCTTGAAAAAGCCTGTTGAGGTGCAAAAATGTTTAATTTTTAGGAGATCCCATTTATCTTTCTTTTACTTTCCTTGTTCATGTTTTGGGTGTGGGTCTAAGAATCCCTGCCCTACCATCAAATCTTGAAGATGTTTTCCTACATTATCTTCTGGGATTTTGATTTTCCTGGCTTATGTATATATCTTTGATTCATTTTGAATTGATTCTTCTGTGGGAGTGAGATAGGGGTCCTCTTTCATTCTTTTGGTTACGGATATCCTGTTCTCCCAGCACCATTTATTGAAGAGACTGTTCTGTCACAGTAAGGTGGATATGGTAGCTTTGTCAAAAATCAGTTGACTATAAAGGAGAGGGTCTTTTCCTGAATACTCAAGTCAATTCCATTGACCAATATGTCTATTTTTATTCCAATACCATGCTGTTTTGAACACTGTAGTTTTGTAATATACTTTAAGGTCAAGAAGTGTGAGTCCTTCAACTTCACTCTTCCTTTTTAGGAAATGTTTTGGCTATTCAGGGCCCCTTTCCCTTCCAAATAAAGTTTGGTAACTGGCTTTTCTATTTCTGTAAAGTAGGCTGTTGGACTTTTGATTGGGATTTCGTTGAATATATAAGTGAATTTGGGTAGAATTGACATCTTAATGATATTTAGTCTGCCAATCCATGAACATGGATTGTCCTTCCATTTGTTTAGTCTTTTTAAATTTCTCTTAGCACTGTTTTGTAGTTTTCTGAGTACATGTCCTTTCCAGCACTGGTAAAAATTAATTCATAAATATTTAATTCTTTTTGTTGCTATTGTAAATGGATATTTTCTTGATTTCTTCCTCAGATTGTTCATTACTAGTATATAGAAACACTACTGATTTATGCATGTTGATCTTGAATCCTGCCACTTTATTGAACTCATTTATTAGCTCTGGTAGCTTTGTTGTAGATATTTTGGAATTTTCTAAATATAGGATTATATTGTCCTATATTTAGGACAGGATTATGTTGTCTGTTAATTATGACAGTTTTACTAATTCTTTTCCAATTTGGGTGATTTTCTTTTTCTTGCCCAATTTCTCTAGCTAGAACTTCTAGTACAATGTTGAGTTAGAGTGGTGACAGAGGGCATCCTTGTCTTGTTTCTGATCTTAGAAGGAGAGCTTTCAACATTTACCTATAGAGGGAAATATTGGTTGTAGGTTTTTCACATACCTCCTGAATCATGTAAAGATTTTTTCATCTATTTCTATCTTCTGTAGTGTTTTCATCAAGTAAGGATTTTATCAAATGTCTTTTCTACATCAATTGAAATGATCATGTGTTTTTTTCCCCTTCAGTTTGTTAATGTGTGGTGTATTACATTAATTGATTTTCTTGTGTTGAACCACCCTTGCATATCAGGAATCATACCCACTTGATCATAGTGTACAATTCTCTTAATATGCTATTGGAATCAATTTGCAATTTTTTGTTGAGGATTTTTGCATCTATATTCATTAGAGAGATTGTTCTATAGTGTTCTATTCTTGTAGTATCTTTATCTTGTTTTGATATTAAGGTAAATGTTGGCATCATAAAATGAGTTAATACCAAGATTGGTATTGATTCTCTAAATCCTTGGTAGAATTCACCTGTGAAGCCATCTGTTTCTGGGGTTTTCTTTGCTTGGAGATTTTTGATGACTGAGTCAATCTCTTTACTTGTGATTGGTTCTTTTTCTCTAGAGTCAATGTAGGTTATTTGTGTTTCCAGGAATTTGTCCATTTTGTCTAGGTTGTCTAATTTTTAACATATAATTGTTAATATCATTTATGACCCTTTTTATTTCTGTGGGGTCAGTATTAATTTCCCTCTTTCATTCCTGATTTTATTTACACCTTCTGTCTTTTTTTCTTTGTTAGTCTAGCTTAAGGTTTGTAGTTTCTAATTGATCTGAAAGAACCAGCTTTTGTTTTTGTTGATTCTATTGTTTTTGGTTCTCAGTTTCATTTATTTCTCCTCTAATCTTTGTTATTTCTTTCGTTCTGCTTGCTTTTGGATTAGTTTGCTATTCTTTTTCTATTTCCTCCAGGTGTTCAGTTAGGTCTTTGACTTTAGCTTTCTTCCTTTTTAACATAGACAATTAGGGCTGTAATTTTTCTGTCAGCACTCCTGTCAATGCATCCCATAAGTTTTGATAAGTTGTGTTCTTATTTTCATCCTTCTAGAGATATTTATTCATTTCTCTTGCAGCTCCTTCTTTGACCCACTGATTGTCTAAGGGTATTGTTTAGCCACCATATATTTACAAAAATTCCCCTTTCCTACCTATTACTGATTTCCAGCTTCATTCCATTATAATCAGAGAAGCTGCTTTTTATTTATTTATTTATTTTTAATTTTTAATTTTTTAATTTTTTTTTATTTCTAAAATGATATATAATACATATGCATATATGTGCATTTGTTTACATAAATATTATTTGTTATATATATATGTATACATTTTATAAAGGTGCCTAGATTACCCAAATATTACTCAGAAACTACAGGGATTCCCATGCTCCCCACCGCCCACACCCCAACAACCCGCCACACAACCATTCCCCATCCACGTGGTACTACACCAGCAATGGATATACACATCCTGGGGCCTTGCCACCGAG